>JAKSZT010037872.1:0-14218 GCA_026826555.1 Tolypeutes matacus
AATGTTTGTATGTATTGTGAGAATTTTGATTTTTACCCATAATAAAAAAAAAAGAAAAAAAAAAAAAAGTTACCAGTCCAAAGACAGTAATTACAGTAAAATTGAAAATAGATAATATATATACTATAGTATATACTATTTCATAATCAGAAATAAAATTGAAAATGTTTATATCGGAAAAAAAAAAAAAAAGAGTAACAATAATAGGAAGCCCAGTATTTTAACCTGCCCCCTCCAAACTAAGAAATCAACCACTGACACCTCCATGAGCTCCTCCCACCCTCGAAACCGCATCTCCAAATTCAGAGTAAACAGCCTCCTGAATTGCGTCTTCATTGTCTTGATTTTATGCACAGTTTTTTTTTCACATTTGTTCATTTTCAAATATATTTAATAGTTTTATATGTTATTATAATTTAGACATATTGAGCTGTACCAAGTATATTTATTCTGTGACTTGCTTTCCCAAAATTTAACCATGTGAGGAGTGTATCTGGACTTCATTCATTTTTCAATTATTAAACTTTTTTTTTTATAGTTTGATATACTTTTTATAAAGTTCAATATTAAGCAAAATAAAAATATATTGTTTATGCATAAATATGGGCAATATAATTATGAAAACAAAACCAAAAATTATAAACACAAAATTCAGGATAATGGTTTTCATAGTTGGGGTGGCCCCCAGAAGGATAGCATAGGAACAAGAAATTATTAGACTTTTACGTTCTAGAAATATACCAAAATTTATTTAGCCATTCTACAATAGATAACGTGGTCTGTTTCCAGGTTTCGATGTCTTAAATACTGTTGCTAGCAACCAGTTTGTCCTTGTGTTTTGGAGAGTAATTTGAAGAGTTTATCCAGGATAGTGGTTCTCAAAAGGTAGCAAGTTTATCCTCCACGGAAAATTTGGTGACATCTAAAGATAACTAGATTATTCCATCTTGAGGGTTCTCTTGCTTCTAGAATGCAGAGTCCAGGATGCTGTGAAACATCTGTAATGCAAAGGACAGGCCTTCACAATAGATAATTCTCCAGCCCAAAATATTAGTAGTGTCCTTTTGGAAAATTCCTGGCTGTAAAACAAATGTATGCCTAAAATTTGATTTACTAGATTTTACGACAAGTGCTTCTGAACTTTATTAATAATGCCTAATTATTTTTCAAAGCAGTTACAGTTTACATTCTTATCAGAAGTAAGATTATCATTTGATAATGTTATATTTCTATTCCTTTTGAATCTTATGAGTGTCAGCCAGTATTTCATTATGTATTTTATTTGCATTTTCCAAAGGCAGTTATGTTTTCTTGTCAATAAATTGCCTGAATACCTTTTTTTTTCCATTGGATGATTTGTTCTTAATAGTTTATAAGTATTATTTTCATAATTCAAACACTAAGGGTTTCTGATTTCTATTTGGTTTCTCCCAGTTTGTGATTTGACTTTTCGTTTTCAATATGGTGCCTTTTACTGAGCAGCAGTACTTAATTTCATGGAGTTGAATTTATTACTCTTCTCCTTTACGGTCCACACTCTCCATGCCTATTTAATACCTCTTATCCAACCCTGAGGTCAAACAGCATTCTCTTATATTTATAGCTTTTCTCTTCACCTCTAAGTCTATAATTCACACTGAATTGATTTTGTATATTGTATGTGATAGCATTCTGATTTAATTCATTTTCTGTATTGATAATCAATTGCCCTGACATCATTCATTAATTATTCTTTCTTTTCACCAATGTACAATGCTAGCTATGCCATACATTTTCATACTTTTCTTGGTCTCTTGGGGACTCACTACTTTGTTCCTCTGGCTTGTTTTTCACCCAGATGATAACACACTGGTTTTTTTTTTCTAGAACCTTTACAATCCTCATCGCATGGTTCCGCAATGTCACCACTTTGTTTTTTTACTTCAGGACTGTGTTGTCTCTTCTAACCTTTTAATTATTCAACAAATATTTAGAAGCAGGCTGTCAATTTCTTGTCTCCCAAAAATTATGCTGTGATTTTGATTGGAATTGTTTTCAATGCATTGATTCATTTTGGAAAAATTTTATTTAGGTCTATTGAATCCCTCATTTATGTTTGTCTCCTTTAATGATTGCAACAGTTTTATACTATTTCTTCCATAAAACGTCTTTATATTTCTTTACATTTATATTTAGTTAATTTATATTTTAGTAATTATTTTAATTTTATAATTTAAAATTATATTGCATATTGTTGCACCTGTACAAAAAGTAAATTGCCTGGTGTATATTGATTGCAAAATCAATAAATTTGCTAAAACAATTTTGTTAAAGAATCTGAAGTTATTTTTGACTTCTCTCTTTTCCAAGCACATGTAATTTATCAAGAATTTTTGATATCTCTAATTTCCAAATATATCACTGACTCTGTTATTATTCTCTTGCAAGTCACCATTACCACTCACCTACCTTACACCGGTATTTTCTTAACATTTCTTCCAATCACATTAATCATTTTATTCTCCAAAGTGGTTTACTGGATTGTGTCATTTGCCTCCTCAAAACCCTCCAAGGATCCTGTTTTGCGCTGACCAAATGCCAAATCCCTAAGGCTCTAGAAGGCTGCCCATGCTTGGCCCTGACAGCTCATCATCTGCTGCTGCTCTCTCTCTCTCTCTTGCTCCACTGCTCAAGCTGTACTGTCCTCCTTCCTCTTCCTAAATATGGGGGTAAACTGATTCTGACTCAGGGTATTTTGCTGTTTTATTCCACTTGGAACACTCCTTTTTCCAAATAGTTTCATTACTTTTTTCAAACATTTATATATATATATATATATATATATATGTCATATATATATATGTCATATATACACTTCAAAATTTTCCATTTTAACCACTTTCAAGTGTACAATTCAGTGGAATTAATTACCTTCACAATATTGTGCTACCATCACTAACCTCCATTATCATCACCTCAGATGAGACACTGCCCCCATTAAGGAATAACTGCCACATCCCCTGGTAACCTGTAATCTACTCACTGTTTCCATGAATTTGCTTCTACTAGGTATTTCATATAAGTGAAATCATACGATATTTGTCCTTTTGCGATTGGCTTATTTCACTCAACAGGATGTCGTCAAGGTTCATCCATTTTGTAGCATGTCAGAATGACATTCCTTTTTACAGCTAAATTATATTCCATTGTGTACGTATATCACACTTGTTTCTCCATTCATCTGTTGGTGGACACTAGGGTTGCTTTACCCTTTTGGCTTTTGTAAATAATGTTGCCATGCACGACAGTATATAAATATATGTTTGAGCCACTGCTTTCAATTCTTTTCGGAACATACCAAGGAGTGAGGTTGCTGAGTCATATGATAATCCTATGTTCAACTTTCAAAGGAATTGTCAAACTAATTTCCATAATGGTTTACAATCCCATGAACAATGTATAGGGCACCAATTTCTCTTTGTCCTTGCCTACACTTGTTGTTTTCTGCTTTTTAATAATAGCCATCCTAGTGAGTGTGAAATAGTATCTTGATTTGCATTTTCCTGGTGACCATGGATGTTGAGAACATTTTCAATGCTTATTAGCCATGTGTATATCTTCTTTAGAGAAATGTACATTCAAGTCCTTTGCTGACTTTATAATTGGGTTATTTGTCCTTTTTGTGGTGGAGTTGTAGTAGCTATTTATATATTCTGGATATTAAACCCTTATCAGATATATGATTGGAATTATTTTCTCTCATTCTGTACGTTGTTTTTCACTTTCTTTATAATGTTCTTCAGTATACAAAAGCTTTAAACTTTGATGAACTGCAAAGTTTATCTATTTTCCCTTTGTTGCTGTGTTTTTCATGTCATGTCTAAGAAATCCCTATCAAATCAAGGTTATAAAAGTTTGTCCCATATTTTGTTCAAAGAGTTTTATGGTTTTAACTTTTACATTTAGGTCCTTGATCCATTTAGATTTAATTTTTGTATATAGTGTGATGTAAGGATCCATTTTTTTTCTAGCACCATTTGTTAAAGAGCCTGTTCTTTCTCCAACTAATGTACTTGGCATCCTTCTAAATATCATTTGTCCATAGATGTGTAGGTTTATTTCTGAACTCTCAATTCTGTTGCAATGGGCACTATGCTATAGGATTCATTTTGTTAGTATGTTGTGGAGGACTTTTACATCTATATTCGTAAAAGAAAATTGGTTTGTAGCTTTCTTTTCTCGTGATGCCTTTATCTGTCTTTGGTATTAGGGTGATATTGGCCTTAGAGAATGAGTTAGGAAGAGTTACCTCTTCTTCATTTTTTTAGAAGACTTTGAGAAGGATTGACACTAATTCTTATTTGACAGTTTGGTAGAATTCCCCAGTGAAGCTATCTGGCCTGCTTCATTAGTTTTACCTCACTTTGTTCACACATTTGTTCAAATGTTACTGTTTATTGACTTATTTCCTCTTTAGAATTCCAACTACTCTGCAAGGCACTCATAATCCCCTTACTCTAATTTGTTGGGTTTTTGTTTGTTTTTGTCTTTTATGTTTATTGCATTTTAACCTATATTTTATATAACTTAAATTAATAATATATAAAAATAATACATCTCCCAAAACCATAGATAATCTGACTTATCTTGTTCCCTGTGTATTTAGTACTATAGTAGGGACAGCAAGTATTTTTAAATTAATAAGTGAGTTAATAAATTCAATTACTATGCTTTTTGAGTTGTATTTCAAAAGTAATTGAGCTAGCGATAATGCCAATTTTGTTTATTATCCACTTCTTCCTACATTCTGCAATATTTAAAATAAGAATTATTTGCTCTTTGAATATTTGATGGAACTAATTCAAAGCGCTGTATGGGCCTTGTAACATCTTTCTGGAAAGATTTTTAATTACTGATAG
Source organism: Tolypeutes matacus (assembly GCA_026826555.1). NCBI lineage: Eukaryota > Metazoa > Chordata > Mammalia > Cingulata > Chlamyphoridae > Tolypeutes > Tolypeutes matacus. The sequence goes on from JAKSZT010037872.1 coordinate 4,899, forward strand.
AATTCCTTTCAAGGTCATTGACCCATTTGTCATTTCTATTTTTTTTTTTTCACTAAATCAACAACAAAAAAATTTCTGGAAATTGGAGCACATGTTCCAAATATTCAAATATCTTATCCCTGAGTTGTTCATAACATCTTTTAATAATTTTAATGTATCAATTGTTCATATTTATACATTTTCAATTTGATATCGTTTTTTATGTGTTCTCTCTCTTTTTTATTTTTTATTTTTATTTTTGTTAAGTTTTCCAGAGAATTTGCCATTGTTACTTGCATTTTCAAAGAACATCTGTATACCATATTTATCTTCTCTATTGTATATTTATTCTCTATTTTATTAATTTCCTTCATACTTTCGTATTTTCCCTTCTACTTTGTTATATTTACTTATTATTTTTTTCTCTGAAAGCCATATGATTGACTAATTACTATGTGGCTTTTTATCTTTACTAATGTAAGCATTTAAGCACTACAGTACTTTTTTTTTACGATTTGTACTTTTTGTACTATCTTAACAGCATTCCATAAGTTTTGAATCTGGGATGCACAGGGAGATAAATAAATTCCCAGTGGCTGTAGAACTTGTAAATAGCAGAGCACAATATGAACCTATGCAGGCTGACTCCAGAGCTCATACTCTTTTTTTTTTTTTTTTTTTTTTTAATTTTTTAAATATATATTTTTATTAGAAGGTTGTGAACTTACAAAACAATCATGCACATGTGTGGAATTCCCATACAACACCCCTCCAATAACACACAACATTGTTGTGGAACATTTGTTGCAGCTTATGAGATAATATTATCAGAATATTCCCACTAACTATGGTCTATAGAGTACATTTGGTATATTTTTTCCATACCCCCCTATTATTAACACAGTACATCTTTGGCAATGATGCAAGAATATTACAGTATTGCTGTTAACTATAGTCAATAGATTACATTAATTGTATTTTTCCTATGATTCTCCACATTCTTACTACTTTGCAATAGAGATGTACATTTGTTCTAGTTCATAGAAGGACATTCTTGTAATATTAACCACAATTCTCATCTACTTCTGGGTTCACTATGTTATTCAGTCCTTAGATTATTCTCTAGCTTTCTTTCAATGGACATTTACATCCCTATGGTCAATTTTTTAAGGAGGTACCAGGGATTGAACCCAGGACCTTGTACATGGGAAACAGGTGCTCAACCACTTGAGCTATATCCACTCCTCATTTTTAAAAGATTTACTTTATTTATTTAGTTCTGCCCCCTTGCTGTTTGTGCTCACAGTCTGCTCTCTGTGTCTGTTTGTTGGGTGCTCTTTGTGTCTGCTTGTTTTTTTAGGAGGCACTGGGAACTGTACCTGGGACCTCCCATGTGATAAGCGGGCACCCAACTGCTTGAGCCACATCCACTTTCCCCCAACTGATTTTTTTTTTTTTTATTATTATGGGTAAAAATCAAAATTCTCACAATACATACAAACATTTGCATAATGATATATAAATATATGTGCATATATGTGTATTTGCTTACAAAAATGTTATTTATATATATATATATACATATATTTTAAGAGGTGCTTAGATTACCTAAAATATTACACGGAACCCACTGGGATTCCCATGTTGCCCACCTCCCACACCTCCCACCACATCCCACACAAACATCTCCCACAAGTGTGGCCCACCAACCTCAATGAACTTACACATCCTGGAGCCTTGCCACCAACCATAGACCACAGTTCACACTGTAGACCACACTCTCTCCCACTCAGTTCTGAGTGGTGTGTGCTGATTTAAAATGGCCTACATCCATTGCCACAACAGTACTCAAACCTACATGTGATGCTGGAGTTTCTTAGGTATACTTCCAGAGACTGGAGCCTCCCATCTACCTATGTGCCAGGTGTGCAGGAAATCTAGGTGGAACTGCAACTCCTACCCTACAGCTCAATGGACTCATCCAAGTCACCTGGTGAGGAGACAACGATGGGAAATGGCCATCCCAGGGAATGGAGAGGGCCTGCATCTGCAGGCAGGATCATCCCACCCACCATATCCATGGGATATAAGCCCTCTCTCACTTGGAGTTGGAGTGGACATCACCATCCCAGTCGCCTCTGGATTGGGGGAAGAACTATGGACTAGAGTGGACTTGATGGTATTCTCTTGCTCACATATGGTGATTCTTGCAATGCAAGAAATTATAACAATGAGGTGGAGCCAGTGGCCACTTGACAGTTTTTGGGTAGGGAGGGGATGAGCAGTTGAAATACAGGGGCTTCTTTGGGAGAGCTCATACTCTTAATCACTAACTTATGCTACTAATGATTCAACAAGTGAAAATATTTAACAAATCATTTTACGTATCATCTAATGCATACTGTCAGATCAGAGCTTTTTCAGCAAAGAGGAGAAAGGAGAGGAAACTGAAAATTCTTCACCAAATTATCTTACCCGTTACATCATCAAACTGTTGCTTGTTAGAGCTCTCATTAACTCCAAATCATGCCAATACTAAGATCTCTTTCAAAAGTTATCCAACGAAACATAGATTGCATTAATTATTAGAAGATAGATTTTTGGAAAGTCAATAACTGACATTCATATGAACATTAAAATTCACTTTCTGTTTATTTCTGGTTCTCTTCAAATCCATGTGTTTAATTTTCTTTTGGAAATGACATAGGTGATTCATTTATTTCAATGCAAGTTTAAAAATTAAAGAGCCCTTTGTTAAATCTTATATTCAGAAGAGTGAAATTACTTAGATAATTGATGCTGGAATTAATTAAAGATATTGCTCAGTGCCCTATTTGTCCATGTTATGCATATTGACAATGTAATAGAATATTCTACACTTGCTAAACAAAATAAAACAAAAAGATACAATAGTTTCAATCTTGTTATTAGCAGTAAGTTCTAGTCCCTGACCTTTGTAATTCTCCTGAAGTTGCCAGTATTTGATTAACTTTATTCAAGAAAGGATTCTTTGTCTGTTACTATCAAGATATAGATTTTCATTGTAATTTTCAAGGTCCACAGATCAGAGGCTAAAAAACAATTCAATTAAAAACATTATGTTTTGGATATTCCAATTGACAATTAAAACAGAAAATAAGGCTATTTAGAGTTTCTTCTAAAATTCTATTAAGCATCCTTTAAGGGAAATCTATAATGGTATAGCAGGTATTATATCAAGAAACCGAGAAATAGAGAAATAGATAAAGATATGCATTGAATAATCATTCTCTCATAATTGGAAACTAAATTGAATAACACAAAGACCATGATATTTACAAAGTAAGATTACCCAAGTAAGTCCTATTTTCAGAACCCTTAAGCTAGACTAAATACTTTTAGCTTAATGATAGGAAGCAGTATGTCTTTCATAATGCACTGAGTTTCTATCTTTGATCAGATGATACCCATAATGCTATAAAGTTGTGTGTTTCTGTGTATGTCTGTGTGTGTGTATGTGTGTTTGGCTAGAAGAAAACTCAGAATGAGATTCTTGGCTCATTGAAGAAAGAATGTTCTACTTGTTTCTGCTGGTATGACTTTGTAGATACTCAGTCTTTTTTTAATTATTATTTTGGCAATCTATTGGATTTGCTTCTGGTTTCCAGTATAGCAGGGAACCATGTAAAATGATAGCTTCCCGCCAAACTGAGAGATATACATCAGACCAAAGAAAGACTTGGACAAGCCCAGCTTGGCAAGCAAAGAGCGTTTAAATGGAGGCTTACGTGGGACCTCGCCCTCGATGGTCTGAAGGGAGTCCTCTCTCTTCAAGAGATGGAGCCTGGTCTTGGCATAAATCCTCACCCGTGGAGGCTGGTGGAGAGCATGGTACTTCCGAGGCTGGAGCTGCACTTGCCACAAAGCAAGAGGGGTCTTTTTACTGCATGGCCACGTGCAGATGGGAAAAGCACGCAGGGGGAATCATGATTAAAAAGTGCAGCGCTCAGGGTAGACGATCAAGGAATGGACATTCACAGTGTTTCCCAGCAGGGCAGAGATTTCACTTTCACAGTAACTATGTAAAACAAGCATTGACAGTGTTTGTCAGTAGGGCTGAGATTATATTTTTACAGTAATTGCTAAGAGATCCATTGATATGAAGATGGTCAAGTAGTTCTCAGATTTTTCTTAGTGTCTCCTGGGAGAGGATTTTAAGCACACTTCATCAGTCAGGAGCTCAGAAGCAGTTATTTCTAAGGCTTGCTGTGCAGCTACTAAGAAATGAAATGCTGACTAAAAGGGAACAGAACTGGAAGGGCTGTGGGGAAAATGCAAAACCACATATTCACTTCTCTAGAAATAACTTCATCTTATTTGAAAAGATGCACATGACAAAATATGGAAAATTCCTACATCTTTAGAATATAATTCTTAAGGAAAAGAGAACCCTGAAAATCCCTAAAGATCAAGGAGCCTAGTAGCTAATCCATAGTTCACAGTTCTTTCCCCCATTCCAATTAGGTAATGCTTAATTAATATCTCTAATCTACATTTTTTCAATAAAGTACTTATTAAGGGCTTTTATTTATTTATTAAGAATATATGCTAGGAGCTGGGATATAGAGATAACCATGCCACAGTCCCTCCTCTTAAGGAGACTATTGCCAGTAACCAATATTATGTCCTGCTTTCTTATCTTTGAAAAAAGATAGAAAAGAATCTTATTCCTTCAGTGATAAAAAGGAGACCAAGAGGAAAAGAAACAGGCAGTACTTTTCCTGATATTTGCAATGAAAGCAGGATTTCCTTTCCAGAATATCTCAAATCATAGGACATCAAGACGAGAGAATGGTCTGACTTTTAGCATGCTAAATTTATGCAAAGGAAAGTGAACGACGAAAACCATATTTATGTGATACGGTAAAAGGGATCTTGGGGTTAAACTTGATCCTTATTTGCTTAGAGACTGAGGAGAAAGAAGTGTGAAATTCAATATAAGACTCTTGCTGAAATATACCTATCATTGTCTGCTATGAATTTCATATCATAATACGACTACTATCCATAGAATTACTCAAAGAAGTACATAATTTTTTCCCTGCATAATAGGATACCGCATAATGTAGCATCAACTCAACGTAGAAGTTTCCTCATCTCTTACTCTTCTCTTCACCATCCAGTCTCTTACTCTTCTCTTCACCATCCAACAACCCCACCAGCTTGGAGACCTTTCTAGTCTCCACCGGTTCCCTAACCCTTCTCACTCCCATATGTCTCTTACACCATTCATCTCACAAGACTGTCACTTCATCTTTAAAGCCAAGTACAAAGGCTTTCTATTAAGTCTTTCTTGGCTTCCCCCAATTGGAAAAAATATCTTCTTCCTCTGAAAGGCCAGAGCACTTTGTGTTAACTCCCTCAATCATGTGGAATCCTGTAAGCTCTTAGAGCATGTGAACAAGCTGAAATGCAATTGAGATCAGGCTGTCTCCTCTTTCAATGCTGCCAAGCATCCCCACATACTAAACCATAACCTAAGCTCATCTCTGTGCTGCTTAGGTTTTTTTTTGTTCACAATTTACTTTTTTTTTTTTTAATTTATTTATTTTTTATTGTGGGTAAAAATCAAAATTTTCACAATACATACCAATATTTGTAAGATGATATATAAATATATTTACATTTTTACAATGGTGAATTCCTTGCAGTGCCCTCCCACCACTTTGAGCTACATGGCCTTTTGAGATGCATCTCTGTACCTTAGCTTTGAAGGAATGACAACTTGGGTAAGTACAGAGACCTCCATGTCAAGACAAGGTTGTACTTTGATTTTTCCTTTATATACATGAGCCCTGTGAAAACTCATTTCCTTGTACAAAACTGTATTTTCCATGTTTTACCAAAGACTAAAGCTAAATGCTTAATCCCATCAGTGATTTATATTACCATGCCTTTAAGAAACTGTGAAGTGAGGCTTAGAACTCAATAAATTTTATTGGCCCTTGTATCTCTCAACATTGTAGATTCTCCACTATTTCCCACATTGTTATAAGGACAAGAACTTTCTGACAGTAGGTGTCTGAAGTGAGGAATGATGGAGTGAAGAGAAAAGAGCTGTGTGACATTTAGAATGCTATAATTGCTAATGCCACCTATTTTAAATAGGATTGTGCATAGGCATTCACTTTGTATATCCAGCACGTCAAGAAGTAATAGGTAGTAAAGTTGAGGTGATATCTAGATAGCAGCTCTGCAGTCTATTTGGGGAGCATCATGCTCTCCCCAGTCTGTCAGAGTGAGGAATTCTTGGTACGAATGTGTCTGTGAAACGCAGTGTATGCTCCCAGTTCCAAAGGCTGAGCTACTGCCACCACAATGAGTTTTGTAAGAGAGAAGGAAAATATCAAGTTAAAAGCGTCTTCTCCTTGGCCTCAATTGCCCCCAGATAAATAAGAAAGGAAACTAAGCATAATGGAGAAGCTCAGTGTGCTGATGAATTAATAGGAAGCATTTAACCATTAAAAGTTAATGGAAGGTGGTGATGGCAGCACAACAATGTGAAAGTAATTAACAGCACTGAATTATATATTTGAATGTGGCTTAAAGGGATAATTTTAGGGTGTATATAGGGTACTAGAATACATTTTGGAAAAAAAAAATGCATAGGATTGCACGGCACAAACAGTGAACCTTAATGTAAATGATGGATTATAGTTAGTACAATTATAGTAATATTCTTTCATCAATTGTAACAAAGGTACACTAATACAAGCTGTTAATATTTGGGGAGGGTAATATGTGAACTCTGTATTTTCTACATTACATTTCTGTAAACCTAAAACTTCTATATATATATATATATCAAAAAACATCAGGATTTCTCAAGGCAATGAAAGTATGTGTCCAAATGGTTTGAAAGTCTTCATAAACTTACCTTAGCCTGGGCACCGAGAAGAGGGTGCCTTGTCCCTGGTTTAGATACTCCAGAAAAGTACAGCTCTGCACCAGATTTTTCAAGAACTATGCTGTATCAAGCCTATCTTCCTAAAAGCGATCCTTATGATAAAGAACACAGAAACACAGGACCTGCTGGTAAGGGATCAGCCAGAGATTAGGAGGAAGCTAAGAAAATGCACTATTTCTGTCAAAGTCTTAGTCTGATGAAACTGAGAATTGGGGAGCATAAATTCCAATTAAAAGTTTGTTGTGACTTTTATAAAGAAGCTAGGTATTCAAATTCTTGCCCAAATTTGCCATTGTCCAAAGACCATGATGGGCAATGATTCTGTGAGAACTCTAGGTATCTATTGGCATGTGCCACAAAGTCTTCCTGGGAGCTCTCTGACCCTTCTCCACCCTTATCCAAGGAGAAGAGACAGTGGCAAGTGTGGTAGGTGCGGCATACCCAAGAACTGGAGGAGGAGCTTACAGAATCGTGCAAAGGAATCCGAAAGGACACCAGCAATGTGGTCATGTGTAGGCAGTGCACAGAGTGACCCATGCACAGAGCAGACACTCAGTACATATTCCAGAATAAATGAATAAATACAAGGGCTGAGATGTCTGCTGTGGGTAAGTGTCCGTGGCACAATGAAAAGGCCTGCTGTCATTAGGCACCGCGAGGCCAAATGCATGCTCTCCTTTGAGGAGGTTTCAGGTTAAAATGATAGATGGGTATTCTATAGTTTTGTTTTGATGGGGGTGAGGGGGAGTCATCCCCTGAACCACCACCTGAGCTAGAGACCTGAAAATGACAAAGCTTCATAGTAGAAAATGTAACTCTGCTGCCCAGAGGCCCTTTGACTTCTTATCCAAAACTTATGGAGCTAAGAAGGAAAGAAACCTGGGCAGGAATCAAGTGAGTATAAATAGAGCCACATTATGTAGGGCTGTTGTGAAAGATTCAGGGACCAGATGGTAAGGAGTTATCAATCCTAGGAGAGAGGCGTGGGGGTGATGGCTCAGAAGACATTCAGTATTTGTAATTCTAGCTCTAGAAACAGCAACAGTGGCTGAAAAACATCAGGGCATGAAAAGAACGCAATGCCAGCCTCTGCTAGACGTGGACTGAAGCCAGTGGTGCACCAGCCCTTGGCCCAATGGGAGGGGAAAATAAACAACCACATCTCTTCAGCAACCTAGTAACCAGGGGAAGGATATAGAAAAGGTCCACGCTCAGTAGACATTGGAAGGCTGAGGAATCTAGAAAGATTTGGGTCTAGGGAGATGCCAAAATCTAGCCAAGACTGGAAAAAAGGGCAAAAGAGGGGCAACTCCTTCTCACAGGTTGTTTGTAAGAGGAGAAAGATGATAACAAAAGAATTAATCTTACCAACACGTTTCAAATTTGTACTGGGCTCTTCACAGTTGGACACTGCAAAAGAAATAGCCTTTGAAACTACTTGAGTGGGCTCCTATATAAAAGAGCAAAAGGGAAGAGAGGATATGCTTTTTTCAATACACTTTCTGCCAAATCCTCCATCTTAGGCAATAGAAATTGCCTTTGCACCGTAATTTGCATGGTATTAATGTCTTCCTGATGCCAAACAGCAATACCCTCTAAAAGTCAATTTACTTTAAGTACACATTTAGTCACTAAGTACATTACCTCAGTGAGTGAATATTTCCCTGGGCAAGTTGCCTGAAGACAAAACATTTAAAGAAAAGAGATCCTGGAGATTCTCTTGAGCTTCTGTCTTCAATCTGGGCAACTACCTAATTCAGAGTCCCCTCTGTTCTGATGCCAGTTAAGTTCTATTGTTTTTTCCTTACTCTGGAAGGAAATGAGATGCACACAACTCCCCAACACTGTATTCGTCATCAACCTTGTGCCTATGCTGACAGGTCTGAAGAAACTTTTATAAGTTGAGTGCAGGTTTGGGAAGTCATCTGCTTGTTCACGGTATAGCTACGTTCAACCAGTGGGACACTATAAGATGCCATGCTGCAACCCTTTCCGCCAATCCCAGTGTGCCTTCCTGGTCTACCTGCCCAAACTTTGTTGCAAGTCATTCTACAAATTATAGTAACCCACTAGAATTGTGCTAAATTATGAAAAACAAACAAACAAACAAAAAACCACATGATCCTTGCCAACACCTTCCCTCTGTATACTAGGTACTTTTCCCAATTTCCTACAACCCAGAAAGATATCCGTCAAAAGACATCTCATTGGGAGGAGGCGGCAAGATGGCGTTGGTGTAGGAGGGCGCACACTGCAAGCTCCCAGAGCAAGGCGGATTGGGGACGGGGTCCTGCCCGGGGGTCTGTGCTGTGCACGCGTGGAGTGAGAAGCTTGGGACATCTATCTGTGCGGATCGGCGGCGTGGACCGAACGGTGGAGATTCGTGAGTTTTGAG
>JAKSZT010037873.1:0-33477 GCA_026826555.1 Tolypeutes matacus
TCCTCTTCTAGACCTACCCCCTTACGGAAGGGACCCTAGCTGGGCCCATGGAAATTAATCAAGCACGTTCCACTTTCTGGACTACCCAGGTTAGCTGAAACTCTGATGTTAGTCAGTGAAGAGTGCTAAAGATGGCGGATTCCGCCCCTTCTGGCGCCCAGCTCTAGCTTCACGGGGCTGCTCAGTAAATCAGTTTGAGTGCAGATTCGCGTCTGCTCTTAGCCTGGTGCTGCTTCAGTTCGGCTTATCTGCTCCCCAAAGCTATGGGGCGGTGCAGGCAGCCAGATCGATGTCTAAAAATATAAAATACCCTTCCCTGTCTTCCAACCGAACCCTCCCTTCTTTGGGAAGTGTCCCTTCCTCCTGGCTCCGCAGCTGCCCGGGTCTTATCCCTGGGTGGCTAGGGAAATCAGCTGCGTTCCCCGACCAAAATCCCCCCTCCAGTTCACCGGGTGCTGACTAGCTTGTTTGCTCTGTTCACACAAGGTCCAAGGGGCGCCAGGCAGCCAGCTCCCCAGAAAATAAAACTTTTTCGCCCCCGCCCGCGGCTCCAAATGGCCGTTTTATTTTTTATTTCCGTAACCGCGGGGCTCAGCCACCTGTGCCAACCTCCACTGGCAGCCTCAAAACTCACGAATCTCCACCGTTCGGTCCACGCCGCCGATCCGCGCAGATAGATGTCCCAAGCCTCTCACTCCACGCGTGCACAGCACAGACTCCCGGGCAGGACCCGGTCCCCAATCCGCCTTGCTCTGGGAGCTTGCAGTGTGCGCCCTCCTACACCAACGCCATCTTGCCGCCGCTATAAAGAATTTCTTAATATAATACCATAATATGTATGTATCCAAATCTTACAACATTTTAAATGGTATATAGAAAAAGTGTCCAGCTATATTTCATTTATTATAATGCATAGTAAGATTTTCATGTTCTTTGAAAAGTATGGTAGTGTTTAGAGGGAGATATATACATTACTATCTTTTTCTTCCATAACCTAACTCTTGGAAAATATCCAATTTATGTCTTTCCTTGATGACTGTTTCCTTCATGGAACGCAAAGTAAGAAGTTGTGGTCTCTTTCAGTCACTACTAGCCCAATAATCTTGAGCAAATGATATTACCACCTTTTTGTTTTTATCTATAAATGAAGATAATAGTTTTAGTGATGAGGCAATAATTAGAAAAAAATATTTAAAGCAAATAGCATAAACCATAAAGTACAAGTTATATCAAAAAATGATGTTTGATTATGTAGGTTGGTTTTGTTCATGGTGTACACCTACTGATGAAAATACTGTCAAAACAATATTTTATTCCTCAATAAATATTTGTTAAGGTATGGAACAATGAATGAATTTACAAAGCACATTATCAATAAATCAATGAATAAGAAAATATTTTCTGAATTTCATAGCAATACATTAGCTGAAATTCAAGTATTTATAATAAAATTGTGGCATGGGAAGTTTTTAAAAAAGAATATTGTAAATAAAGTGTTACAGGAAGTCTGAATAGTTTACATTACGTCTTGGATAATTGTCTGTTTCATTCAAATAAATAGTATTTGAGATATGAGAGACTTGCAGATTTAGGACAGATATTGTCTGTAAACAGAGTAAGGAATAAAGGAGGAAAATGACTAAAAGTTTCAAATAACTGAATGAAGAGTAAGTTCTCTACAGGAGAAGACAACAGAAATTGAAGATTAGTTAATATATGAAGAAGATGATGAATAAAGAAAAGGAAGGAGGAGACGGTGGCAGAATTCCAAAATAAGGATTTTGGGATGTAACAAGGATGCAATTTAGAACAGGGTATTGAGAAAAGATACAGGCTATAAAATACACAGGAAAATTAATGAAGAACAGAGTTACAGAACCATTGGAGGAAACCCTTGTAATGTGCTCCATTGTTGAGGAGGTGTAAAAAGCTGAAGGTTGAAGAAACATTGACTTGATTTTTAGATGACCAAGAGTCAGAACCTTAAGTTTCAAGCAAAATCTGGTTGCACAGATAACACTGAAAAAAAATGCTAATGAAAAGTGGTAGGAAAATTATGTTATTAAATTAATGGATCAGCATTTCAGATAGAAATTCTGTAAACAGAAGAATCTAAGCTTTTGTTTAAGTTCAAAGAGTACTTGGAAAAGAATGAAACACTGAATGGGAAACATTGGCATCAGTGGAAGAGGAGAGAGAATGAAAAGTAGAGTTTCTGAATGACTCCTAGAAATGGATATGTCCATTCACCGTAATAAAGTATATAAAGGGGATGGAAGATTATAAAATAGCTTAAGGGTTTTATAAATGGATATAAAATACATCGATGTTGAGAAAAGACTGGAGCACATAGATAACTTACCCTACTAGATGTTTTAAAATATAGTTTGTAATAAATAGCCCTGATTTGAAGTAATCACATATCTTGAAAAAGGTAAATAAAGAAGGAAATAAGTAGCAATTTGAGAAATGATTTTTAACAATTGAATGATGCACTTGGTACTCATTTGTAGGAAATCAATGAAATGCTGCTTCATTTCTGTATTACAGTGATTTAATATTTTATCCAAAAACCCATGTTCTTGTAGTACTCAGCAGCTGGGATGTACCATGCAGTTGAACAGTGATCATACAGACAAACACTTGATGTTCATTATACCCAATCAACAGCTAGTAAGTCACAAAAATATATGCAACATGAGCAAAAGCTTTTAAATATTGTATGTTCTTCTACCTCTAACTTGAAATATGTTAGAGAAGGAGACATTAAGTGAGATTATGTTGTTTCCTACTAAATATTACAATCTGGAGGGAATAGTATCAGATAACTGAGTCAATAAATGTACTTACACTAATTTTTTCCTCCTAATGATTATCCATGGTTTGAATAGCCACATCCAAACCAAATTATTCTAAGCTTATCATTTCTATTGCAGTGAATGAATTTCTGCATAGAAGATTTTCTGATATTTGAAGCTTAGGGTCTTTCATGACACGTTGTTCCTATTCATGAACTTGGGTATGCTGATGGGGAAATTTCCATCACTTAATGGGACACTTAATGCCCCCATGTATTTCTTTCTTAGCAATCTGTCCATCTTGGTTATGTGCTACATTTCTGTCCCCATACCCAAAGCATGTGTCATCTTCCAGCTTGGCAACAGAATGAGCTCCATAGCTGATTGTGCAGTTCAGATCCTCCTCATGTTTTGTTTGCTACCTCAGAGCTGCTGTTTCTCACCATCATGACCCATGACCACTAAGTGGACACATGCTAGTCCCCCACTACTCCATCATTATGGAACCCCTGGTCAGTGTACATGATAACACTGCCCTACATATTTATGAAATTGCCTATGAAGATGTGCAAACTGGCAACATATTCCATTTGTCCTCCTGTTGGTCCAATAGGGTCCATTTCTTCTTCTGTGACATTCTTTCTCTCCCAAAGCTCTCCTGCTCTAACACTTTCAGCAGTGAAATTGTAATCCTTAATTCTGTTCACTCTGTAGTGGTAATAGGTGGTGGCTTCTTTGCCTTTATCACCATGACATATTTGCATATTTTCTACTATACTCAAATTTTCTTAACAGAAAATCGTGAGGAAGGTCTTTTTCACTTCTGTCCATCTTGTCCTAATGGTGACCATCTTTGTCAGCTTGGCCACTGCTGTGTAAAGAAGCCAAATCTAAACTCACCCGTGAATCAGGACAAGATCACTTTTGTGTTCTATTCTATAGTAACTCCTTTGATGTGTCCTATTATCTATATTCTTAGAAACAGGCAGATAAAAGAGGCTATAAGAAGAATTATGCAGAGAATGCTTTATTCAGGAAAATTATAGGATGATTATTCAAAAACACTCACTTTTTGAAAAAGTAAGGGAAACTGTTTCAATATTAAATTTTTTCCCATTTACAACTATGGGCTAACTGACTTGATCTGTAAGTGAAAGACATTTTACTATATGTCAGCATTGTAGCAATACAAACATATTTAATTTGAGTTACCTTTCCAAAATTACATACACTCTGATGCCTGAAACAGCTAAAGGCTATCAATTGGTATCTATTTATCATTTCCATTATTGTCCTTAAATATGTAGAGAATCATAGACTAGATAAATATATATTCACTATGCTTGATATATATTTTTTGCAATTAAAAAGAAGGCAATCATTCCCTCACTCAAATATTTTAAATATTCTCTGAAATGAATATGATAGCATCTGAAGGCAAGTCATAGAATCACACTAAGAGATTATTTTTTCTTAACAGCAAAAATAACCATCTACTTATTTTTCATAAAGTTAAAGTATAATTTTAATAATTATTTTTCTCAAAGTAAACATTTTTATTTGTAAAAGGTAAATAACTTTTATGTTTATAAATTTACAATGAAGATTATACATTGACAAATGTCTTAATTTTCTAGGTTGCTACAACAAATATTTTATTATTTTGTTATAGCAGCCTTAGCAAACTAAGATATATGACTAAATTATTGATTCTTAAATTGAGATCTAGTAATTCTCCTTCTTGAATTAAGATATCTAAACACCTTTTTTGATGTGATTGAAATTGAAGGGCAAAAATGGCTCCCAGGTGTTCTCAGAGAGTATCTTGATGGCAGACATGAAAGTATTGAAAAACAAATCCTTGGCCAGTTTGTGAGTAGGAACCTAGACTTGCTTATGTGCTATAAACCCACTAACAGTCATTGGGGAAAACATATGATTTGTTTTTGTCTAAAATATCCCTATGGTATTACCCAATAATACAGTTTTGGCCCCATTCATAAGAATGGTCCCCATTGCCCACTCATAAGAGTGGTCTGTTACCAGGCAATTAGATTTATAGTAGAACGGTCACAATACTTATCTACAGCACAAAATAAAAAAATAATATTAAATTTAAAAAGCTTGATTTGTGAGCCTTACTTGTAAGGTCTGTCAAGGTGAAGGAGATTCTAGATGTCTGCTGGCATTTATATGCTCCCTTTTTAAGCTCTTCCTGTGAAAATAAGGATTGAATGGCTGGTTCTTATGAAAGGGCCACATATGATATTTTTATGCAGATAGGAATTTCATATTGTGGGTGTCATGTGATAGTTTTTAGAATTCTGAACATTTGCATTTTCTTGTATTTGCCATCTATAAGCCACATGGTGGTTAAATTAGATTATTCAGGGAAACAATTGATTCATCTTAAGATTCTTGTTCTGATGGGAGCTGGGTGGCACCAAGGGAAAATGGGCACATATGCATCATTTAGTTTGACTGACTAAGCTAAACCTTGAATGTAATGTAGGCAGGTACTGAACATATGTAAAGAAGAAAATTAGGATAGAAACACCAACACCAAGGAGAGGTTTCTCAATGGTGTCATTGATAAGGGGTAATAAGGAAGTGATTCAGAATCTTAGCAGAATAGAAAGAAAATAGCTAGAATTATAAAACCAAGGTAACTTTAACTTAAAAATAGATTATCTCTAGCTTAAGTCCTCTGGATTTTGTTTAGTGATTTCTTGGAGGAAGTTGTTTACTTTACACAATTATCTACATGATCTGCAGGTTTTACGTAGCAGCTGTCACCTGCTTCTTGAAGAATGGATGATACTGGACTTTTCTTAATAATTCTCGGTTTGAGTTCTCTAGCAGGGACATTGTCCATTGTATCAAGGAAGACGTAATCTTTAAATTAAATAGAACAACCCCTTGGGGTTTTGCTTATGTGTTAATTAACAGTACTTGATAATGCCCTTTCCAATGAAATTTGGAGACTGTCTTTCTCTAAAGTATCTTATAGCAGGCCAGGTTTCTTGGTAATGCCCTTATTCGGATACTTGTTAAACAGCCATTTTTTATTTTAGTATAATTTGCCATTTGGAGAGGCTAATAATTGTTTTCAAGATCATGGGGTTATGACTCCTTCCTGTTTAACATTCTTTCCCTCATTTTATTTTTCTTCTCTTCTTTTCTAAACAAGAAGAAATCAGTCACTATCTTCAACAGTTCATGTGGAAATCTCCTTAGCCAGATCATCAAGCTCAACAGGAACATTTTCTTCTTTCCACATTACCTCATGCAGCAGTGTTGCTAAATATTATGCCACTATATAATATTGATAACCTTTAATTCAGCTTACTGCAAGATACATATCACTTGCCTGCCAGCCCTCATTGGCAGCCTTAGCCAACCAACTGTGATTTCTGTTAACAATTTTAACAAGGAACTTTATATTTTCACTCACTTTTCTTAAAATCTACAGTCTGATTTCAAAGCTCCTCTTATAAATTTGTTTTTTGTTGTTCTTGTTGGTGGCATAACATCACTTCCATGTACCAAAAACATTATTATATATTTAAATATATATATATATATTTAAAGATACTTAGATTACATAAATGTTACCAAAAAAAATAGGGATTCCCATATGCCCCACTCCCCACACCTCCCACACCTTCCCACATAAACAACATCCTTCATTAGTATGGCACATTCATTGCAGTTGATAAACGCATACTGGGGCTTTGCCCCTGAGCATGACCATAGTTCACATTGTAGCTTGCACTCTCTCTCACACAATCCTACAGGTTAAGGGAAGCTATATGACAGCCTATGTCTGTCATTGCAATGTCATTCAGAATGATTCCCAAGAGCAGAGGCTCACAAGCATAGTCATCAATATCAAGGGCCCATCAATGGACCATCCTCCTTTACCAGTCATTGCCCCTGCACTTGGGAGACTATTGCTGCTCCATTAGAGAACGTGGCAGGGCAATCCAGGATGGGAATTCAGTATTCTCTCAGCTATTGTGTGAATCTCCACCCACTGTGACAATGCCCTGTGAACATTTAAACAATTTATATACCTTATATGTATGCCCAGATGAAAAACATACAATATCAAATTGTTTTTCAAAAATATTTTTCAAAAACTTAGATATTTTAAACAATAAACCTGCAATATTTCATTGTTTCTGTAGATCAGGAATACCTCATGGTTTCTGGGGATTTGGAGTCCAGCAGCATCTTAGCTTGGTGCCTTTTCTCATTATTTCACATGAGGCTGCAGTGAAGCTGTCAGGTGTGACTGCAATCTACTCTGAAGTCACAGATGAGTCATGGTGTGGGATCTGCTTCTGAACTCATTTAGATAGTTCTCAGGTCTCAATGACCCTGACGTTGGAATTATCCATTGGACTACCTGACAACATATCAGATGATTTCTCTCAGGGTAAGGGGCTGAGAGAGTGACAGAAGATGCATGCCAGGGTAACCAAGTTAGAAGCCATTGTTTTTATATTACCTGCTATCTGAAGTGTCAACCCTTCATTTGTCTTGTGTTCTGTTTGTCACAAGCAAATAACTCAGTCCAGCTCCCCAATGAAAAGGAGGGTTTGCCACATGAATAACAAAATGTAGCTCATTTGGGTTTAGAGCCACCTACCATCCCTCCTTCCTGAAACCATCTAAATAACTTATTCTCTCTCTCTCTCTCTCTCTCATATATGTGTATACATGTGTATACTACAAGATATATAAATGAAAGTAAGAGAACTCTGAGGGACAGAAAGAAAATGGGTTATTCCCAATTGTTTTACCAGCTCACTGTCTTGAGAGAATTTGCAGGCTGGAGCACAGGGAACGGGTACACAGGTGGAGTTGAGGCGATGGAACAGAAATTCTGGGGAGATGAAGGTCACTAGAGTTTATAGGAAACAATGCCACAGAAGAGATAGGAACACAAGAAAATAAGCCTGGAGATCTGCAGAGGATTGCCCTTACATTTTAAACAGATACTCTTCTGCCCACACATGGGAGGATTGTGTTCAAGGCCAATAAAAGAACTATCCAAAAGATCTAGAGGGAAAAGTGCTAGGCACTAATGCAGTGCAGGGAATTGTGCATATATTCAACAGCCAAAGGGACACTTCATAATTCTAGGAACACTGAGAGGAGGTGTGTTCACAAAAGTCTTGCCTCAGTAGCTGGGAAAAAATTGCCTTGTAATAAACATTGATATGGTTCTATCCACAAATCTTAAAGCATTTCTACATAACTGAACCATGAACTTGACGAAATCCTACATACAGTTATAGGAATACAAAATATCCATCACAAAAAGTAAAATTCACAATATCTAGTATCCAAACAATGATCATCAAGCAACCAAACAAGGGGGAAAATCCAGCACATGATGAGGAGTTACATCAATAAAAATTAACCCTAATAACCCTTGTTGCCAGGGAGTCCCTTCACTGGGAGTCATGTCCCATGCCGGGGGGAGGGCAGCTGGCTTATATGCTGAGTTCAGCTCAGAGAGAGTCCACATCTGAGCAACAAGGAGGCTTTCAGGAGGGAACCCTTAGGCTATACATATATATATATATATATATATATATATATATATTTCTAGGCTCAGTTTCAGTTTCACAAGAACAAGGTTTGTGAGTACAAGTATCAATATCAAGGGCCTGGTGTATTGGTGTCCTTCTCTAGGCACTGCCCATGTACTCTAGAGATTCTTACCACTATATGAGAAAATATAGCAGGTCTTCCCAGGATGGGGGTTCAATATTCCATTGGTTATTCTGTGGGACTCCACCCACCGAGCTATACCCTATGACCACAGAAACACATTCATATTCCATGGAGGCCTGCCCCAGGTGCACCCCTCCCCATAAATCCCCACCATTGACATCTCACACCAGTGACCCTCTCCTGCCACAGTTGCCCCCTTTTGTAATCCAAAACCTCCCCAAAAACAAAACCAAAAAAATAAAATAAAATATAAATATTTTGCATTGTGCGTTTCATCAATGTAAGATCTGTTATTTTTTTATGTATATTGAAAATTTCTTCTGCATGTTCCTACAGTGTCTTATTTTTACCACTTAATTTTCAAAGAAGCTTTACGTTACAGAAATGTTACATAGAAAATAGAGGGGATTCCTCTATACCCCACTCCCTCCCCCTCTCCATTTTACCCCATTGATAACACCTACATGAGTATGGTACATTTGTTACAATTGATGAACAAATCTTGAAACATTTCTATTAACCATGGTCAATGGTTTACATTATGGTTTACATTTTGCACCATACACTTTCATAGATTTTGACAAAATGTATAAATGCCTTTACCCATCATTACAAGATCATGCAAAACAAATCCAATTGCAAAAATGCCCTGCGTTCTACCAATTCTTCCTTCCCCTCCCCTCAGAACCTAGGGTAGCCACTAAGTTTCAACTTTTTAAGAATAAGTTTCACAATTACATGCATTAATATCAAGGGTCTGATATACTAGTTGTTTTCTTTTTTAGGCACTGCCTATGTACTTGAGAGATTCTTGCTCCTCGATTTGAGAATGTAGCAGGTCTCCACTGGATGGGAGTTTGATATTTTCTTGTTTATTGTCTGATTCTCCATTCACTGAGATAATATACTCTGACAAGATCAACACATTTATATTCCATAAAAGCATGCCCCACGTGCACCCTTTCCCACATATCCCCTAACACTAACACCCTGTACCAGTGACCTTTCCCTGCCATATTTTCCAAAAGAACATTCCCACCATTTTAGTCTCAGTGGCATACCTACAAATCCCCAGAATTCACCTTTTTCTTTCTCCAGCCCTCATCCCAGTCCCATGGATTGTCCATCCCACCTCCCAAACCTTCTCACACTAACACTCCAGAATCATCAAACCCACTCACATTCCTGCACAACCATCACCCCTATCCAATAACATATCACTCCCTTCCATCTTATCATAGGTTCTATTCAGATAGAACATCAGCTCACCATTCTCTACTCCTTTTATGTCTTCTGGTAACCTATCTTCCAGACACTAGTTGTGTGAATCCACTCAATATGCTTAGATCATATCAATGAGGTCATGCAATATGTGTCCTTTGATGACTCACTTACTTCACTCAATATATGGTCTTCATGATTCATCCATGTTGTCGTGTGTGTCAATACTTCATTCATTTGTCCAGCTGAGTAATATTCCATTGTATATATATATATACTACCTTTTACTTATCCAATCATCTGTTGATGGACACTTGAGCTCCTTCCAACTTTTGGCAATAGTGAATAAGACTGCTATGAACATTGGTGGGTATATATATCTGTTCGTGTCCCTGCTTTCAGTTCTTCCAGGTATATATACAGCATGGGATTGCTGGATCACATGGCAATTCTATAGTTAGTTTCCTGAGGAATCACCAAACCATCCTCCACAATGGCTGCACCCTTCTATGTTCCCACCCACAGTGAATGAGTGTTCCCTTTCCACCACATCGTTTCCAACACTTGTAGGTCTGTTTTATTAATACCCACCAGTCTAATGGGTGTAGGATGATATCTCACTATAGTTTTATTTGCATTTACCTAATAGCTAGTGATGTTGACCATCTTTTCATGTATTGTTTAGCCATTTGTATTACCTCTTTGGAAAAGTGCGTATTCAAATCACTTGTTCATTTTTAAATGGGTTGTATTTTTATTTTTGAGATGTAGGACTTCTTTGTATATGCTGCATATTAGAACCTTATCAGATAAGTGGTTCCCAAATATTTTCTCCAATTGAGTAGGCTGCCTTTTCACTTTCTTGACCAACTCCTTTGAATTGCATAAGTTTTAAATTTGAGGAGGTCTCATGTATTTTTACCTTTTGTTGCTTTTGGGTTTAAAGTTTATGAAAACATTTCCTACTACAAGATCTTGAAGATGTTCCCTATATTATCTTCTAGGAGTTTTATGGTCTTGTCTCTTATATTTAGGTCTTTGATGCATCTTGAGTTACTTTTTATATAGGGCATGAGATGGTGATCTGCTCTCATTCTTTTGGATATGGATACTCATTTCTCTCAGTACCATTTGTTGAGAGGCTATTCTCTCCCAGTTGAATGGGCTTTGTGGCCTTGTTGAATATTGGTTGCCCATATATGGGAGGATCTTTATCAGAACTGTCAGTTCGGTTCCATTCGTCAGTATCTTTCTCCTTGTGCCAATACCATGCAGTTTCACCACTGTAGCTTTGTAGTATGCTTTAAAGTCAAGTAGTATGATTCCTCAAAGTTTATTTTCCTTTTTCAATATGTGTTTGGCTATTTGAGGGCCCTTGCCCTTCAAAATAAATTTCATAATTGACCTTTCCAGCTCAGTAAAAATTGTTATTGTAATTTTTATTGAGATTGTGTTAAATATATAACTTTGGACAGGAGAGACATCTTAATGATGTTTAATCTTCCAACCCATGAGTATGGAGTATTCTTCCACTTTATTTCTTGTCTGATTTTCTTTAACAGTTTTGTGTAGTTTTCTGTATACAAGTCCTTTACATATTTAGTTAAATTTATTCTTAGACATTTGATTATTTAAATGCTATTGTAAATAGAATTTTTTTCTTGATTTCCTCCTCAGATTTCTCATTAGTGGTGTACAGAAATGCTACGGATTTTTGCATGTTGATCTTATATCCTGTCACTTTACTGAACTTTTTATCAGCTTTAGAAATTTTATTGTAGATTTTCCAGGGCTTTCTACATATAAGATCATGTCACATTCAAATAGTGAAATTTTTACATCTTCTTTTCCAATTTAGAAGTCTTTTTTTTTTTTTCTTGCCTAAGTGCTTGAAGTAGTATTTCTAACACAATGTTATATAATAGTGTGACAGTGGACATACTTAACTTGTTCTAGATCCTAGCAGGAAAGCCTTTAGCATTTCACCATTGAGCATGGTGTTAGCTGTTGTTTTTTCATATATTCCGTTTATCATGTTGAGGAAGTTTCCTTCCATTCCTACCTTTTGAAGTGTTTACATCAAGAAAGGATGCTGTATCTTGTCAAATGATTATTCTGCATCAATTAAGATGGTCATGTGATCTTTTTCTTTTGATCTGTTAATGTGGTATATTACATTGATTGATTTTCTTATGTTGAATCATGCTGGCATACCAGGGATGAAACCTACTTGTTCTTGGTGTATAATTCATTTGATGCACTCTTGAATATAATTAGCAATATTTTGTGGGGATTTTAACACTTAAGTTTGTTAGAGAGATTGGTCCATAGTTTTCTTTCCTTGTGACATCTTTATGTGGCTTTGGTGTTAGGATGATGTTGGCACCATACAATGAGTTAGGTTATATTCCCTCTACTCATATTTTTGGAAGGGTTTAAGCTGGATCAGTATTAGTTTTTTTCTGGAATGATTGGTAGAATTCACCCATGAATCCATCTGATCCTAGTTTGTCTTGGTTGGGAGACTTTTTTTGACTAATTCAATTTTGTTATTTGTGATTGTTCTGTTGAATTCATCAGTTCCTTCTTTCATTAATGTAGGTTGCTTGTGTGTTTCTAGAAATTCATCCATTTCATTTAAGTTATTCATCTTGTTGGCATACAGTTTTTCAAAGTATCCTCCTACGGTACTGTATTTCTGTGGGATCAGTGGTGATATCCCCTCATTTTTTATTTTATTTATTTGAATGTTCTCTCATTTTTCTTTGTTAGTCTAGCTAAGGGTTTGCTAATTTTATTAATCCTTCCAAGAACCAGCTTTTGTTTTTATTAATTCTTTCTAGTGTTTTTCATTCTCAAATTAATTCATTTCTGTTCTAATTTTTTTATTTCATTCCTTCTGCTTGCTTTAGGATTTCTTTGTTTTTCTTTTTCTAGATTTGCCAGGTATGCAGTAAGTCTTTTATTTTAGCCCTTTCTTCTTTTCAATGTTGGCATTTAGGTTTATAAATTTCCTTCTCAGTACTGATTTAGCTGCATCCCATAAATTTTGTATTTTGTGTTCTCATTTGCAATCCCTTCTAGGTAGTTACTGATTTCTCAGGCAATTTCCTCTTTTACCCACTGATTGTTTAAGAATGTGGTATTTAAATCCCATGTATTTATGCCTATTTGAGTTTTCTATCCTTTGTAGTTTCATTCCATTGTGGCCAGAGAAAGTGCTTTAATATTTTTAATCTTTCTAAATTTGTTGACACTTGTTCTATGATCTAGCATGTGTTCTATCCTGGGGAATGACCCATGTGCACTTGATAATAATATATATGCTGCTGCTTTTGGTTTTAATGCTGCTTTTATGTCTAGGTCCTCTAATGTATTATTTAAGGTCTCTATTTCTTTACTGAGCCCTTGTCAAGATGTTCTGTCTAATGGTGACAAGGGTGTATTGAAGCCCCCCTTTATGTTCATAAAGGCATCTATTTGTCCCCTTAGCTTAACCAGTATTAGCCTCATTTATTTTGTGGCTCCCTGGTTAGAATATCCTTTGGTAGAATATCCCTTTTATTAATATATAGTGTCCTTTGTCTCTTATATTTAATGTCCATTTTAATTATATTATTATAGCTACTCCTGTCCATTTTGGTTATTGTTTGTGGGTAAAATATTCTCCAACCTTAAAACCTCTTTGCATCCCTGGGTCTAAAATGAGTTTCTGTAGACTGCATATAGATGGGTCATATTTTCTTAACCAATCTGCCATTCTGCATCTTTAATTGAAGAGTTTAATCAATTATCATTCAATGTTCTTACTGTCAAGGCAATGCTTACATTAGCCATTTTTTTCTTTAGGTTTATATATGTCATTTTTTTCTCTCTTTTTATCCTATTAGTTACTTTTAGTTATAATCTTCCTTTCTACAATTTCCCCCAACTCTCTCTTTCCTGGTTTTCCTTTCAACCTGTAGAACTCTCTTTAGTATTTCTTGATGGCCTGACTTGTTGAAAACTCTCTCAATTTCTGTTTGTCTTTGCCTATTTTGAAGTCTTGCTTATTTTGAATGCCAACTTTGCTGTATATAGGATTCTTGCCTGACAGTTTTTTTTTTCTTTCAGCACCTTAACTATATCAGACCACTGCCTTCTTACCTCTATTATTTCAGATGAGAAATCAACACTTAATTTTATTGAGTTTCCCTTTTATGTGATGGATCTTTTTTTTCTTTTGTCTTTCAGGTTTCTGTCTTTTGCTTGAGCCTTTTACAATCTGATAAGTATGTGTCTTGGAGTAGGTCTGCTAAGATTTTTTTGTGCATGGTGTATGCTGTACTTCCTGGACATGTATATCCATGTATGTCATAAGAGTTCAGAGACTTTTGGCCATTATTTCCTTCAACACTCCTTCTGCCCCCTCTACCTTCTCTTCTCCCTCTGGTATGCTCATAATGCATATGTCTGTGTGTTTCATATTGTCTTTCAGTTCCTTGTGTCCCAGCTGAATTTATTCCATTTTTTGACTATGTGTTCTACTCTCTGTAAAATTTCAGATGTCCAATATTCTACATCTCTATTTTTTTCCTCTGCCTGTTCAAATCTGCTGTTACATGCTTTGAGTGCATTTTTAATTTTTTGCATTGTGTCTTTTATCCCTGTAAGATCTGCTATCCTTTTACGTATGTTTACAATTTCTTCTGAATATTTCCTGAGTGTCTTCTTGATATCCTTTATCTTTTCCCTCATTTCATTGAGTTGATTAGAGATATTTGTTTGAGCATCTGTAGCAGTTTGATATTGTTTTTGAATTCCAAAAATAAATATTGGATTATGTTTGCAAACTGGTCTATCTGAGGTTTCACTTTTCCTTGATTAAATTATGATTAGGGTTTATTAATTGGGCCACATCAGTAGGGCATTTGGTCCCCACCATTTGGTGGGTAGGGACTCACAGATAAAAGACATGGCAGAGTACAGAGTTGGAGTTTTGATGCTGGAGTTTTGAGCTGGAACCTGGGAAATAAACACACAGAGGAGCAGAGCAGCTGAGCCCCAAAAGATTTGAAGCTCAGGGAGAGAGACAGAGCTGGTCACCTGATAGTCTACAGCTGGCCTTGTGAAGAGAGCAGGGCTGCTGAGCCCAGAAAGAAACAAGCCCTGGTAAAAGAGAAACCCAGGAAGCCTGAACCTTCACAGACAGCAGCAGCCATCTTGCTCCAACATGTGGCAATAGACTTTGGTGACTTACGCTTACACTTTATGGCCTGGTAACTGTAAACTTCTACCCCCAAATAAATGCCCTTTATAAAAACCATGATTTCTGGTGTTTTGCATCAGTACCCCTTTGGCTGACTAATACAGCATCCTTGATTAGTTTTTCCACATTGTGTGCCTCCTGATTTTAGTTTGTTCATTAGACTGGGTCAGGACTTCCTGTTTCATAGTCTGGCTTATAATTTTTTGCTAATGTCTAGGGATCTGTCTATCTTTATGGCCTTGCTCAGTTAGTTAGTTTCTCTTTCTAGTCTAAGATTTTATTTTTGTTTGTTTTGGTGTTAGGAGTCATCTTTTTTTTTTTTTTAACTTTATTTTGTACATTTAATAATTGAAAACATAAGCAATTAAAAACCAAAAAGTAAACACAGATGAATAAATATATACATTTCTCAATTAAATGTAATGGATACATGTAAATTTTTTTGTTCTTGTTTTTTTTGTTTGTTTGTTTGTTTTGTTTTTTTTGTGTGTGAATCAAACAATATATTACACAATATATTTGGTTCATAGTAATGCATTCATACAGTATTTGTCCTTTTGTGTCTGGCTTGCTTCACTCAACATAATGTCCTCCAGGTTCATCCATGTTGCCATATGCTTTATGACTTCATTTCTTCTTACAGCTGCATAATATTCCATCGTGTGAATAGACCACAGTTTGTTTATCCATTCTTCTGTTGATGGACACCTGGGTTGTTTCCAACTTTTGGCAATGGTGAATAATGTTGCTTCTCATTACCCACTCGCACCACCAAACTTTCCTTCCAGACCTATAACTAGACTAAAGTCACAACAAGCCCCCAAAGGTGAAGTACAAAGTACGATCCATGAGAAAGTATGCTATAATACAAATGAAATGCATGAGGATTCTAATTTACATAGAAAAAAACAGGAGAATATGTATGGGAATGGATATTACAGGTGTGGAATTTTAGAGATATTGGGATTTTAAGAACGAAGTCACGAAGTAAAACCTGCTCAATGAACCCAGAAATGTCAAGAGGACACTCCTTTCACCAGGAGTATGAGGACTAAATTTATGAGACTACCGCCATCTTCCCTGAAGAGCTCTTTGGTTGCTCTTCTCTGTAGGACAGATATTACCTTGGAAACTGCTGTCACTGAACTAGGATCTTTTTAACACTATGGGGATGATCAGAACTTGGGCTGGCAGAAGCCAAGTGATAGCACTTAATTGTCAAACACATTGTGGGTGTGGCTGCCACAGTGAAAAGCAAACTCAAAACAGCAATCAAAATAGTCTGAGTTGTATAGACCTATGTCACAGCCACATAGATCATGGTGTACCTAGAAGTAAATTAGATGGGCAATCTACTAAATTCCTATTTGATCTGTATAAGCAAAAGCCTTCTAGTTTGAGGAAACAAAAGTCTAACTTGAATTACAGAAGCAGAGTCACAAGCCCTTAATCAATTTCCAGAATTGCGACTCTAGACCCAGAGTCCCTTGAATGAGTAGAAGACTGGGTCCCTTTGGTTAAGGACCCTATTATACTGCCATAAATTTTTACTGTTAATTTTCCTCCCAGCTTTCCCCAAAGAGACCTTATACCAGGGTAACTGCATTGAAGAAGAGGAAATCATCAGAAATTTTGGGATTATTAGACATTGGCTCATAAATGACATTAATTCCAGGAGACCCAAAATGTCACTGTGGTCCACCAGTCAGAGTAGGTGCTTATGGAGATCAGGTGATTGATAGAGTTTTAGCTCAGGTCCATCTCACAGTGGACCCAGGGCATCCCTGGACCCATTCTATGGTTATTTCCCCATTTCCAGAATGTGTAATTGGAATAGACATGCACAGCAACTGGCGGAATTCCACATTTGCTCCCTGACTTGCAAAGTGAGGGCTTTTTATGGTAGGAAGGCCATGTGGAAGCCAATAGAACTACCTTTAACTTTCAAAATAGTAAATCAAAAGCAATATGGATTCCTGGAAGGACTGAAGAGATTCATGGTTCGTGATTCACACCAAATCCCAGTTCAACTCTCCTATTAGCCTTGTGTAGAAAACAGATGGATCTTGGAGGATGCCAGTCGATTATTGTAAACTTAACCACATGATAACTACAATTGCAGCTGCTGTTCCAGATGTGGTAACATTGCTTCAGCAAATCAATACATCCACTAGTACCTTTGTGCAGCTATTGAACTGCAAAATGATTTTTTCCTCAATTGTTGTTAGTAAAGACCACCAGAAATAGTTTCTTTCAGCTGGCAAAGCTAGCAATATACCTTCACTATCTTATCTCAGAAGTATTTCTACTATCCATATCTATGTCATAATATTGTTTATGGGAACTTGATCATCTTTCCCTCCCACAAGACATCACACTGGTCCATTATATTGATGATATCATGTTGATTGGCCATAGTGAGCAAAAAGCATCAACTATCTATACTTACCATTAAGGCATTAGTGTTTCCAAGAGAACTCTGACTAATACATAGGGTTTTCTTGCTTGCCAGAATTCAAGTTTATTTTTATAAAATCTATTTTTTGTTTGTTTGTTTGTTTTGGTAATTGTAGGCCTTAAGCATAACCCATGTAAACCAGTGGAATTAATTTCACAGAGTGAAGAAATAATAAATCAGGTCCATGTCAATGAAGAAGGCAGTGATCTTTTAGTTTAGTGTAATTTAGAAGTTGTCAGAATACTCATCTTATATTGTAGTAAGAAAAGATAATATTATATAAAGATAAATATTTCAAAAACATTATATTTAAAATCCCACAGTTTCATAGAGCAATTCATAAATGAGCATCATCTCATTCAGACAGGAGAAAGGAGGTCCAATGAGGGAATGAAAAGCTCATATAGGGCCAGTCTAAGAAGTTTTCTCTCCTGGACCCAAACTGGTTTATCAAAAGGTACTGCTTATCTACAGTTCTTTAGGGTGCATTCCATTTCCTTTGAAATTTCCTGCAGACCAATCATTTTTGTATTCTAGAAAATCCATTCTCAGGAAGGTATCCCTCCTGGCAATATCCAAAGCAGCTATTCATTTTATTTTACTTAACAATGTCCCCCTATTTGGGCATTGTTCCATTGATCTTATTGGAAAGTTGACCAAAACACTGCTGTCAGCACCATTGATTTCTTTTCTTATCAAACAGTTGTTTGATAAGAAAACAGTCATTTTGATTCATTTTTCCATTTCATATTTTTGTTTGTTTCCTACATTAATTGAAGTGAGGTTCTGTAGGTAGATTACATTTAAGACCCTTGAAGTAGGATTACAACAGAATAATAAAAGGAGAGAACTTATATAATATTCATATTAACTGTAGGAAAAACACTTGATAAATGTCAAAGTTTATTCAAGCTAAAAACTTTCCTCAAATTAAAAATGAAAGAAATACCTTTAATCTGATAAGAACCAATCAAATAAAAAGTACAAGCATTCTATTTTTGAAGGCTAAGTATATTACTATAGAACCAACTCACACATATATAATAACTAAAAAATCTAGAAGAAATTATTGCCTATCTGAATACACTATAGAGCAACCATCAAAGAAACAGATTATTGAGGGAGTTGATGCTTAGAGGAATAAGGATGTCAATGAGTGAGTTTCTCAATTTTACAACATGATGGAAGAGTTGAATCTACAACATGTAGGGAAATTATAATTAGGGTGTTAATACCACCAATACAATATTATTTACCTATCATAGTATTAAGCATGTCAATCCACGAATTGTGGATGCCTTTCTATTTATTTAGGTCTTCCTTAATTTCACTCAGAAAAGTTTTGATATTTTCAGTTTATAAGTATTCATAAGCCTGGTTAAATTTACTCCTAAAGTTTTATTCTTTTTGATGCTATTATAAATGGAATTTTTTTTTCTTTTTCATTTCAGAAAGTTCATTGCTGGTAAATAGAAATAGGACTGATATTTGCATGTTGATCTTGTATCTTGCAAATTTGCTTGATTTCATTATTAGGTCTGGTAGTATGTTTCTTGGGAGGGAGTTCTTTGAAATTTTCTGTATAATGGCATTTTGTACAAATAGAGATAATTTTACTTTTTCTTTTCCAGTTTGGATGCAAAAATTCTCTTGACATTGTTACCAGTAAAATGTTGAATAGAAGTGGTTAAAACAAGTATCCTTGTCTTGTTTCTGATCTTAGGGGAAAAGCTTTCAGTATTTCACCATTGAATATGATAATAGCTGTGGATTTTTCGTATATAATCTTATCAGTTTGAGGAAGTTCCCTTGTATTCCTTTTTTTCTGAATGTATTATCATGAAAATGTGTTATAATATCTCAAAACCTTTTTTCTGAACCAACTGAAATTATTGCATGATTTTCCCCTTCATTTTTTTTTCAAGTCAAGAACATAATTTTATTTTATTTATTTATTTATTTAATTTTATTTTTTACTTTTTTAAAAATTGTGGGTAAAAATCAAAATTTTCACAATACATTCCAATATTTGGAAAATGATATATAAATATATATGCATATATGTGCATTTGCTTACATAAATGTTTTATATATATATTTAAAGGTGCTTAGATTACCTAAATATTACACAGAAATTACAGGGATTTCCATGTTTCCCACCTCCCACACCTCCCACAACAGCCCACACAAACATCCTTCATCAGTGTGGCAGATCACCCACAATGGATATACACATCCTGGGGCCTTGCCACCAAGCATAGACCACAGTTCACATCGTAGACCACACTCTCTCCCACAGAGTTCTGCATGGTATATGCTGATGTAAAATGGCCTACATCCATCGCCACAGCGCCACTCAGGACAGCCCCCAAGTCCCAAAAAATCCCCTGTATTTCAACTGCCCTTCCCTTCCTTGCCCCGAAAGTGTCCAGTGGCCACCAGCTCCACCTCACCATTAAAATTTCTTCCATTGCTTGAATCACAATATGTCTACAACAGAATACCATTAAGTTCACTCTAGTCCATAGCTCTTCCCCCAATCCTGAGGGGACTGGGATGGTGGTGGCCACTCCATCTCCAAATGAGAGAGGGCTTATATCCCATGGATATGGTAGATGGGATTATCCTGCCTGCAGATGCAGGCCCTCTCCATTCCCTGGGATAGCCGTTGCCCATCGTTGTCTCCTCGCCAGGTGACTTGGATGAGTCCTTTGAGCTGTAGAGTAGGAGTTGCAGCTCCATCGAGATTCCAGGCACAACTGGCACATAGGTAGGCCAGAGGCTCCAGTTTCTGGAAGTACACCTAAAAACTCCAGCATGACATATAGGTTTGAATAGAAGGGACTGATGGACCATGTGCAGGGAGGACTTATTTGAGTCCAACTCTGTCACTCTCAGGAGCACAGATTCCAAAGTAGAGCCCACTGAAAGGCGTCAATCTCTGGGACGATCCCCCCTTATATAGGACCTGGGTGTCTCCAGAGCCCTCAGGAGCCCCTCTGTGTGGGGTGATATCCACTTTGGTGTTCTATGAGATCCTACTGAGGTGTGTAAGCGTAACCTCTGGGATGACCTCCCGACTCTCTTTGAAGTCTCTTAGCCACATGAACTCATTTCTCTTTACCTTTTCTCCCTTTTATTCAAGGTCTTTTTCCAGTCGTGTTGCCAGTTGGCACTTGGTATTAATCCCTCATTGCCAGGGAGGCTCATCCTGGGAGTCATGTCCCATGTTGGGGAGGGAGGTAATGCAATCAAATGGTGAGTTTGGCTTAGAGAGAGGCCACATTTGAGCAACAAGGAGGCTTTCAGGTGGCAACCCTTAGGCACCCCATAACAGTAGGCTAAGTTCGAATTACAAGAGCAAAGACTCATAAGGCTAGTCATCAATAACAAGAACTCATCAGTGGGCCATCGTCTTTTGCCAGACACTGCCCCTGCACTCAGGGGACTGTTGCTGCTCCCTTGGAGAATGTGGCAGAGCTTTCCAGGCTGGGAATTCAGATTCCCGTTTTATTGAGTGATTGTCTACCCACCATGACCATGCCCCATCCCTTGATCATTTGAATAATTTTATATATCTTTCATGTATATTCAGATGAACTTACTCCCATGAATCCCCAATCCCAGACACCACCCACCAATGATCCTCTGCAGCCCCCATTGTAACCCTTCTGTGATCTAAACCTTCCTTGAACATGAAGGCCATATAATAACCAGATACAATTAATGGGAAAAAGAAATAATAATGATAAGCTTAAATGCAAGAGATAAATACAAGGAAACTCAGAAGAAGAAGAAACAAAACTGAAAATAAAATATAATTAGCGGATTGGGACATTCAAAAAAATGGGAAAAAAAACAAAAAATTCCTTTTTTTAAAAAATTATTCTTTTTTCCTTTTATCACTGCATTATCGGATGTCCAGTGCACCGTGACACATTCATTCTTTTAATGTGGTGTACTAACCTGATTGATTTTCATATGTCAAAAAACCCTTGTTTTCCTGGGATAAATTATCTATAATGTGTAGCCATTATAATATGTAGTTATTTTTATCTTCTACTCCATTTGTTTTGGTAGCATTTATTAAGGATCTTTTCCCATCTCTCTCTCTATGAAGGATACTGGTCCATAGTTTTCTTTTATGGTGATGTCTTGGTTTGGCTTTCATGCCATGATATTACCGGCCTGAAAGAATGACTTAGGAAGTGTTACTTTCTTTTATATGTTGGAAGAGTTTGAGGAAGACTGCTGTCAATTCTTCTTTAATTGCTTGGTGACATTCACAGGGAAGATATGTGGCCCTGGAGTTTTCTTTATTGGAAAGATTGTGATAACTCTTTATTGTGATTACTGATTCAATGTCTTTACTTTTTATAGATCTGTCCAGATTTTCTATTTCTCTTTTAGTCAGTTTCAGTGATATGTGTGTTTCTGGAAAATGTTCTATTTAATCCAGTTTATCTAAATTTTTGGTGTTCAATTTTTCATAGTATTCTCTTACACTCCTTTTTATTTAAGTACGGTTAATAGAAATGTCCCACTTTCATTTCTAATTTTATTTACTTGTGTCTTCTCTATTTTTCTCTTTGTCTGGCTAACTAAAAATTTTTTTTTTCAATTTTGTTGATATTTTCTAAGGAAACATTTTTTTGTCTTTATTGTTTCTCTCTATTGTGTTTCTATTCTCTTTTTCTTGTACTTGCTCTAATTTCTATTATTTCCTTCTTTTTGCTAGAAATGGATTTAGTTTGCTCTTCATTTTATAATTCCTTTAGATGTAAAGTTATTTTATTGATTTGAGACCTTCCTTTTTAATGTAGGCATTTACAGCTATACATTTCTCTCTGTGAACTGCTCCTGCTGTCTAGCATACATTTTGGTATATGGTATTTAATTTTTGTTCTTTCAAACTATTTGTTTTTAATTTCCTTTGTGATGTCTAATTAGACTCCTTCATGGTTTAAGAGAATGGTTGTTTAGGAACTGCCAAACAGTCCTCCATAGTGGTTGTACCATCCTGCATTCCCACAAACTGTGGTCTATTCACACGATGGAATATTATGCAGCTGTAAGAAGAAATGAAGTCATAAAGCATATGGCAACATGGATGAACCTGGAGGACATTATGTTGAGTGAAGCAAACCAGACACAAAAGGGCAAATACTGTATGAATGCGTTACTATGAACCAAATATATGGTGTAATATATTGTTTGATTAAAAAAAAAAAATTACATGTATCCATTACATTTAATTGAGAAATGTATATATTTATTCATCTGTGTTTACTTTTTAGTTTTTAATTGTTTATGTTTTCAATTATTAAATGTACAAAATAAAGTTAAAAAACAAACAAACAAAAAACAAAAGAGAATGGTTGTTTAATTCCATCATATTTGAGAATATTGCAGTTTTCTTTCTGTTATTGATGTTAAGCTTCATTTTGTTGTCGGAGGAGCGACATTGGAAAACTTTAATCATTTTAAGATAATTGAAGCATTTTCTTTCCTAAAATATAGTCTATACTGAAGAATGTTCTGTGCACACTTGAAAAGATTGTGTGTTCTTCCATTGTTGGGTGCAGTATATTAAATAAGACTGTTAGTTCTAGTTGTTTTATAGTGATGTTTGAGTACTCTATTTCTAATTGATCATAATTAAAATCTACCTTTTATGGGAAATGAGGTATTAAATGCTACAGGTATTAATGTGAAATGGTCTTTTCCACCTATTATTCTGTTAAAATTTGGTTCAAAGATTTTGGGGCTCTGCTGTTTGGTATGTATCTGTCTATAATTGTTATGTCCTATTGATGCATTCTTTTATGAATTTATAATATCCTTCTTTGTCTATAAAAATTTTGACTTATAATATATTTTATCCAATATCAGTATAGTCACCCTATTTCTCTTTGGTTATTATATGCATGGAATATTTTCATCCATCATTTCATATTCAAATTATTTGTGTCATCAAGTCTAAATTGATTCTCTTATAGATAAGATATAGTTGCATCATGTGCTTTTTAAAAAAACATTATACCATCTCTGTCTTAATTTGTGAGCTTAATCCATTTAACTTTTAGGTGATTAATAATAGGGAATCACTTATTTCTGCCATATCCTATGGCTTTCTACAAGTCATATCTCTTTTATTTCTAAATTCATGCACCATTAATTTGGTTGTGTTTGATTTTTATAATGTATGATTTTAACTCACTCTTCATTCCTGTTTCTGCAAATGTTATTTTCTTAACAGTTACTCTGGTGATAATAATTAATATCCTAAATTTATAACAATATAATTTAAAATGACACCCACTTTCCTTCAATAGAATAAAAATGTTTCCTGCTATAAAGGTCCTTCCTCATTTATGTTGACTTTTCCCAGATTAGTTCATTATACATTGTAAGTTCATTAAAATGGATTTATAATTTTTATCCATTTGTTGTTTAAATCATATAGAAGACAAAAAAGGTATTACAAACAAAAAAAAGGAGTAAAACTGTCTTCATAATTAAATGTGATGTGTAGTTACCATTATATATATTTTTCTTCCTATAGCTTGAGTTAATAGTGTGCATCCTTTCTTTTCAGTTAGAAGGATTCTCTTTGGCATTTCTTATAAAGCAGATCCTCTAGCCACAAAGTCCCACAGCTTTTGCTTATCTGGGAATGTTTTAATTTTCCCCTTCATTTTGAAGGATAATTTTTCTGGATATAGAATTCTTTGGTTGACATTTGCATTTTTTTCACTACTTTAAATATGTCCTACCATCTTAAATGATTTACTTTTCCTAATAGCCACAATAGGATAATAAGCAATTTCCCGTTCTCAGGGGAATTGAAAAATAAAATGTGAACTATTCATATAGTAGACAACTCTGAGAGATGGAAAAATCACTGATACAACTCCTCAAAATATCTTATATACAATATAGTAATCAAAAGAAGGTGGCTACAAAAGAGATAATCCTGTATGATTCTATTTATTTAAATTTCAAGATTAGTCAAAATAATAAATTAAAGAAGTCAAAATAATATTAACTATACGGGATATTGTAATGTAGTAAATAAAAATGAATTCAGATACACAAAACCAGAATTCAATGTCAACATCCCAGTAGTACAAGAAATGAAGAAGAGTAGAAACATGGGTTCAAGGATTTTTGGAAATGGAAAGTTAAACTGGATTGTAAAAAATTGAAGATGGATAAATAAAATTTTACAGTACATATACAATAAAAACTTAGCATTGTACCACCAAAAACTATGAAAGGAAACAAGGGTAAGGGTAAAAAAGTATTTTATGAATCCATTGGAAGAAAAGTAAAACAAACAACAGATGGAACACATAGTACACAGAAACCCAAAATGTTTCAGTATTTAAATTAAATATAAATAACCTAAATAATCCAATTGAAAAAAAAAGATTGTCAAAGTGGATTAAAAATGTATATATGTCTTAAATATATATATATATCAAATACCTTTCTGTTGATAAGAAAGACTATTTGAAATGTATGCAAGTTGTATACATAGAAAATAAATTGGAAACAATATGGGAAAATATACTTATATATAATGGAAACAAAACTCAAAAGCTAATGTGTCTATATGGCTGCATTTTTATT
This sequence comes from Tolypeutes matacus, assembly GCA_026826555.1. Classification (NCBI taxonomy): domain Eukaryota; kingdom Metazoa; phylum Chordata; class Mammalia; order Cingulata; family Chlamyphoridae; genus Tolypeutes; species Tolypeutes matacus. Next base: position 25,109 of record JAKSZT010037873.1, read on the forward strand.
AAATGGAATATAACTGAAGGCAGGAAATATCCTTGAGAAATAACATAGTGCTAAATAAATATTAACCAATTATAATAGGTTCAAAATATATAATGCATAACAAGATATCTCAAAAAGGAGAATTAAAACTCCAAAGTTATATAACTAGATATGTAAAAATAATTCAGTCAGTATAATAATCCTGAGAAAACCATCAGGAAAGGTATAAACTTTTCAACAGTATAATTGACTAACTCCTAGTGGTGCTGAATGTGTATTCAAATGTATGTTGAGTAGTTTGAAATGATAAAGTTTATCTTATTTAAGCACTGTTGAATAAAACTGGAAATTAATGGCAGAAAGATACATAGCATCTCTAAGAGGCATGTTGAGGCTTTCTACTTCCCTAACATGATCAGAACTATCCACTAATACCATTACTGTGAAGACTGAAGGACAGTTATTATAGAGCTTCCTCATAGGCACTTTGGACTAGGTGCTAGTCTATTGCTTCCATGTTATATTTAACTCTACTCTCAAGTGGCACATGAGGGTCGACACCATTGTTAATGTGCTAACAGGTGTAGAAACTGAGGCATCAGAGATAAAGCAACACGACCATGATCACCCAGCTTACAGTGACTAGTGAAAATCACTCCATTCCTAGAAGGAAAACCCTGAGGATGTGCAGCAAAACTTAGTGTCCAAGGATTGGGCTGAGACCAGGATTTGGTTTTAAGGATCCATAGGCATTTCACCTTAATAGCACTCAGAATATTAGGGAAACTGTGATTTTCTTTCTGTTTACATGATTCTCCCTTTAATCTTCACCAATTTTTTTTCAGAAGTTCAAATACGCTAATACATTTTAATATATAAAAGTTCCATTCATAGACATACTTTACATGGGTCCTGTTCCCTAACCATCTAGAGCCAATTATCTCTTTGAAATTACCTGTGGGCACTGGCTACTATTGGTGCCAAAGCCAGTGTTCCCAGGGGTTTTCTCTGATGTCATTGGAGACCCCCATTTGGAAATAAAACAACACTGAACTCTGACTACAATAGAAACATTCCAATCAGGATGTTAGTCAGATCTACTAAGTATGCCTGCTGATCTTTGCCTGCAGGTGAAACATCACTGGACCCTTACCAGAAATCCTGACATGTCTTTCCAGTGTAGAAAAAACAGTATTAATTTCGTTGTTATTAACTCCATTCCCTCCATGAATCATCACAACTTCTCTCCTGCACTACTCACTTGATTTTTTGAGAAAAACTGTGGAGGAGACTATTATTAAAAATATAACTATGAAATGTGCTAACACAATGACGTAAAGCTCTTCTTTTTATTCAGTTCATTAAAACTCAGTTCAGGCAGTGTTAGCAGAATTGATAGTTGTTCATGGAAGCAAAGAATAAGCTGGTTGCAGCACCAGATGGAGCAGGGGAAGGAGCAGTTCAGCACACTGACCAGAGCTTCAATATGCAGAATGCTAATTTAAATTTATACTTAAATTGATCTAGTTCAGATAGCATGTGTTTAAATTAACCTAAAATAATGTAAATAATATTTTACGTATATTTTTACCAAACAATTTATGATTTCAGTAATTGTTGGCCAATTATTATTTTCTTCCTCAAGCATTCTGCTAAAAGGTCAGGTAGTACTAGTGAGTAAGTGAATCCCTATCATAAAAATAAAGTGTGTATATAACCCCTTAAACTTCAGGTGTAATTTTAGGGCTTTCTAAATTACATATCATTAAAACCAGGTAAGCATTTGTTCCTAATTCATTACTGCAGCTTCCAGACAAATGTCTGCATAAAATTCACACCCAAGTATCCTGCAAAATAATTACTTATAAATAAAGATTAAAAAGTTATCTCAATCAATCAATAAATGAATAAATATATTAATGATCAAAAAATGTCTTCTAATTCTTCAAGTCTTTGCAGAGAAAGCAAAAAATAATAATTTGCTTCTACAATTTGATGGATGGGAACACCTGTGCAATAATCTAATTCTTCTAGAAATTTTAATTTGCTGGTTATCCTCCTGCAACCTGTATACTGTTTAAGAATAGTTCCCAATTTTATAATCCCTATTCATCTGTACAAAACATTTTAGTAAATGCAGAGTGCTGGCATTCTTTTATTTCTTTGCTTCCTTTAAAAATAATATTAATATGAATTTAAATAGGAAGAATGAAAGTGCTGAAGGAATCACATGCATAATCCCTTTTTATTTTTAGTACTTACTGACTTTTCTTTAGCATAGCTGCCAATTTGAGAATCTCTATTTGAGCTATTTTCATATATTAAATCCATGAAGTAGGCATTTTTACAAATTTTATAGTAAAGGAAATTGAAAATCAAAGATATTTGTGAAGGTTTCCACAACGCATTCAAAAATAAATGACAGAGTATGATGTAAAACATACCTTCTGATGTCTGCACAGTTTTAACTCTGCTATGTTGACACATCAGAAATCCAAGACAGAAACATATAATAGATTGGTGATTATAAAATAATAAGAGATCTTTACTCTGTGTTCCAGCTATGGAATCCTGTTGCATTTCTATAATATGGCAAAAGTATTCTGATATGGAATTTACTGAGACAAAAATTTAAGCAATTATTTTTAAGATTTCAAATTCCATGCAAAGCTGGGTTAAACATTAGAAATTATTTATTAACATTGAAGTAGCAATTTTTAACCAAGTTCATCATAAAAATGTTATCAGTAAGTTTTCAATAAACGTGTTAATACAAAATAACAAGAACAACAAAAACTATTTTTTGAAGAATTTGAGGGATCCTGAAGTAAACAGGATCATAAAGAGGGAAAGCTTTTATTCTTGAGATGAGGAGGGCAGTCTGAAATTAACATGAGCACTGCCTTCTCACAGTTAGCAGAGGTTCTCTATAAGTGATTATCAGTAAAAAAAAGGTTGTCAGGAGAAAAAGTGAACAAGGAAGTACAAATTTGCAGTGCATTTACATTGGGAAATAAAGAGTGCAAGCATAAGCAAGTCTGAAAATATGTATTCCTCAGTTGCAAAAGTAAAATGAAAGCAGACAGTTTAACAAATATCAGAAGAAAACAGTCTGCACTTGGAGGTTAAGTAAGGGTTTAGTTAAGGTCAATTATGAAAGGGGCTTTATGATGGATTTGGATGTGAATATGACATTCATTAACAACTCAAACACTAAGCAATGTCTTTCTATACCAGCTTAGTGAAGTTATGAATATGTTCAGATTTTGTGAGAAAACATAACAGTATTTGGCACAAAGCCAAAGAATCAATACACTTAAATTAGTGAACTCGATATTGTTAATATATAATTTTTTTCCACAGGTAATATCTACCAATCAAGAGTTGCAAGTGACTTTTATTTTAAACAGAGAAACTTAAGCATCTGTGTAAATTCAGGGAGTACGTGGAGAAGCACAAGAAAGTTATGATGGCATTTAATAGGAAATATTGACCTCAGTGAAAGAGAGAATGAAGACTGGAGTGGTGTATTGGCCTTAAAAATGGATGGTTCTGCTCACCCTAAGAAAACAGGTAAGGAGGGAAGATGAGTGAAAATATATAATAATTTTTATATTGAAATTATAAAGGTATTAGGACAAAAATTTTAGGACATTTTAAATGAATAAAGACGTCTGCCGACATTGAGTAGAGACTGGGGCAATACATATAATTTACTCTTTTAGATGGGTTGAAACCCAGATCACATATAATAAATAAATCTGTGTTTAAGTTTTCATATATTGTCAAGGAAGGTCAAGAATATTAAAATATGGAACAATATGAAAAATAGTTTTGAACAGTTATCATGGACCACCTGAATCTGAACATGTAGGAAATCAGGTTTGGGGGATGTTTCAGCTCTGGATCATCATGATTTAATAGTGGATCCAAAAATTGGCATCTCATGGTTCCTGCAGGGTTCAGAATGCTGGAATATTGCTGCACTGGTGTATGTTGAGCCTCAGTGATGAGTATGGATTGGCATGGTGGGAAACAGGGAATCTCTGTAGGATCAGGAGTTGTGCTGGAGGAAATGTTCCATGTGGCAATAAACTATCTGAACAGACAAATCTGACATTGATTGCCTACTATTCTGCTTATATTTTCATGGATTAAAAATGGCCTTGAGGGAAGCGGCTGTGGCTCAATCAGTAGGGCTCCTGTTTACCATATGGGAGGCCCCGGGTTCTGTTCCCGGGGTCTCCTGGTGAAGGCAAGCCCGCCCGCACGGCGTGGTTGGCTGACCCAGTGAGCACAAGCAGAAAGGGGGGGATAAATGAATAAATAAATAAAATCTTAAAAAAAAAAAAAATGGCCTTGAGCTTTCAGTAATCTACTCTATTTTTAATGTTGCATATATTACTTTACAATTTTCCAAGTTTCATTGAGAATTGTAGTATGTAATATATGAATAATGTAAATTATAAAATAAATTTTAAGTAAACAAAAGGTGGTGTTAATATCTTTCACTTAGTTGATTATTTTATCTAGATTATCAACACAATGAATACCTACAATGAAGCCAGAAAGTATTTTAAAAACTATTAAAAATGACAGCATATATGTTGAAGAATCAGACGTCAGAATAAAAAGTTCATAGATATTAGTTTCTGGGAAGATTATTCATAGATAGATAGATAGATAGATAGATAGATAGATAGATAGATAGATAGATAGATAGTGAGTGAGTGAAAATGTGGTCTTCAGAGAGAGAAATTTTTTAAGATTTAATTTTCAAATGAAATCATTATCAAAAGTTAAATGGCCAAAGTGGAGATTAAATTAAATTTCTACCTGGTTGTCAGGGAATGAATTATAAATATTAAATTTTTATAAACTCTGAATAAATAGTACCTTTTAATCTCTACTCAGATTTTGTGTGGTCATCACATAACCATAGATATTAACATTCATGGAAAATTACTATTGAGATGGGGGGGACATAGAAATTGGTTATTAATTCTTTCAATCTTCCAGGAAAATCATTGCCATCAAATAGATCCATTATATAACTAGTAAGTGATAGAAATACATGTAAATATAAGGACAAGCTCTTAAATATTACATTTTACTGCTCCTCCTACCCTGCAAATAAATGTTACAAGCAGAGAGACTAAAGGAACATGAGGAAACATTATGCTATAACCTACTAACCAAAAACTAGAGACTAAAATTGGGTTAATGTGAGACAATAAATGTACTTAAGCTAATTTCTTCTATATGTTGATTCTCCATTTTTTAAGGAATTATTTGTCTGTTTTTTCATGACCAACGGAAATTTTCCTAATATGCCTAACTCCACCACAGTGACTGAATTCCTTCTTACAAGGTTTTCTGATATATGGGAGCTCAGAGTCTTACATGCCATGCTATTCCTACTAATGGGGAATCTTCTCATTGTCGTAATAACTATCTTTGACTGGAACCTTCATGCCCCTATGTATTTCTTTCTTAGGAATCTCTCTGTCATAGTCATGTGCCACATTTCTGTTACAATTCCCAAGACATGTTTCATCTTCCTTCACAAAAATAGGGTGATCTCCATGGTTGGATGTGCAGCTCAGATCTTCCTTGTGTTTTTCTTTGCTACAGTAGAGCTGCTGTTGCTCACCATCATGACTGATGACCACTATGTGGCCATCTGCCAGCCCCTCCACCTCCCTGTTATCATGAACCCTCGGGTCTGTGTCCAGATGACTCTGGCCTCCATACTCAGTGGTCTGACCTACTCCGGATTCCAGACTGGCAACACATTCAGACTGCCTTTCTGTCAGTTCAGTGTGGTCCATCAGTTCTTTTGTGATGTCCCCTGTCTGCTGAACCTCTCCTGCTCTGACACTTTAAGCAATGAAATTTTAATTTTTATCTCTATGGTGGTGATTGCTGGTGGCTGTTTTGCCTTCATCACCATGCCTTATATTTGCATATTTTCTACTGTGCTCAAGTTTCCAACCAGAGGAGAGTGAGGAAAGGCCTTTTCCACCTGTGTCCCTCACATCATTTAGTGACTGTTTTTGTCATCTCAGCTAGTGCTGTGTATATGAAGCCAACCTCCAATTCACCCACAATTCAGGACATGGTCACCTCTGTGTTCTATTCTATAGTCCCTCCTTTCTTGAATCCTATAAAATATAACCTTAGAAACAAGCAGATAAAGAAGGCTGTAAAGTGAGTTATGGGGAGAATGCTTTATTCAGGAAAAAAAGATAGGATAATTGTTTGAAGCCATTACAGTTTTGATGACATAAGTTAAAATCTGACTCAAAATTATTCTCCTTTCCCATTCCAGCATTGATGACCTGAATTGATATGTAAAGATGAAGGCAAAAGAAGAATCTGAGAAAACTGTCATTAGTGAAAGATAATATAATGATAACTTAAATAACTTTTAAGGTGGCAGTTTAAATTTAAAGATATAATTATTTTTATTCAAAAAATGAGTATTTATAATATGAAAATCACTGCTATGTTGAGAAAATTCAGGTCTAAGCCCTCTCTCAATCTGAAGCAGGGTGGGTATCACCATCCACAAATCCTCATGATTGTGGAATGAAAAATCATAAGGGAGGAATGCAACCATGCAACAAAAGAGATTTATTATTTTAGTAACCGAAGAACATTGATATGAAGATAATGGTTGCCATAGGTTCTGAGAGCCAGAGAAGGGAAGAATAAGTGGAACACTAGGCATTTTTTTTTAGGGAATTGGAATAGTTCTGCATGATTTTCCAATGACAGGTAAAGGCCATTATATTTTTTGTCAAAACCTACAAAATTGTATGGTGCAAAGTGTAAACCATAATGTCAACTATAGACATTGGTTGGTAGGAATGCTTCAATATTTGTTCATCAATTGTAACAAATGTATCACAGTCATGAAAGATGTTTTCAGTAGGGGAAAATGTGAGAGGGAGAGGGGGTGGGTATGTGGGAATCCCCTGTATTTTCAATGTCACTTTTCTATAATCTAAAGCTGCTTTAAAAAGAAAGTCTTTTTTTTAAAAAAAATTTAAAGGTATATTTAGGTCACCTTCTATTTCCCAAATTCATGATGTTCCTTCATCTGAGGTGTTCATCAGAGACATTTCTGCTGGTGTTTTACTCATTATTCAAGGCCAAGTACAATAAGCACTTTCTTCAATATTGCCACCTTTCCTTGTTCAGACTTCTAGTTATTAACATTTATTCTTTTGATATTGATTCCAAACTCTTCATTTAATAGATTCCAAAGCAGTGTGAAAAAAAGAGACAGTTGAAAGATAAAAAATTTGTATAACAATGTTATCTTTCTACCCTTGCTTTCTCTATTCATGGAGAAAAATCTCTAAAATTCCTGGATTCTGATGGTAAAGGCTTATTGCAGCACATAATGGAAATGGTTCTTATATTCCTGGCCCCCATAGACAGACATAGATATACACACACACATGCTTTCTCAAATGGGAACCTGTATTGGTCAGCCAAAGGGATGCTGATGCAAAGTATCAGAAATCTGTTGGCTTTATAAAGCCAGTTTTTTTGTGTTAAATTTTATTGAAGCATATAATTCATACATGAACATACATAAACAATAAATGTATAATGAAAGTTGTGAACTTACAAAACAAACATGCATAACATCATACAGGGCTCCCATACATCACCCCATCATGACCACCTTGCATTCTTGTGAAAAAATTGTTGCAAACTATGAAATAGCACCATTAAAATACTACTACTAACTGTAATTCATACCTGGCATTTGGTGTATTTTTCCCCAGCTCACTTGATTGTTAACACCCTGTATTGGTAGTATAGATTTGCTATAGTTCATGAGAGAATGTTCTCATATTTGTCTTGCTAACTGTAGTTCATCTTCCACCACTGGATTAGCTGTGTTATACAGCCACATGTTTTGTACAGTCCATTCAGATGTCTACCCAGTGGCTCTCAATTTGATCACAGAGTTGTGTTGTCATCGCCTAAGTCAATTTTAGAATGTTTTCATTACTCCAAAGGGAAAAATCCCATACCCCCTTACACCCAACTTTGTTGTCTCTTAGAATTGATATAATATCTTCTTTGCCATGGCTGAAAAAAATATTACAAAATTACTGTTAACCATCATCCACAAGTTACATTAATTCTAAATTTCTCATGTATCACCATACTCTTAACACTTTATAAAAGGACATTTGTATATTTATACTATTAAACACAATGTTCATCCACCACTGAAATCAGTAGGTTATACATACCCTAGGTTATTCTCTAGTTTCCTTTTGATTGACATTTGCATCCAAAGAATCCCCTTTCAGCCATCATCTCATTTATAAATCATCAATATTAGTTATACTCACTATAATGTG
>JAKSZT010037879.1:0-13504 GCA_026826555.1 Tolypeutes matacus
ACTGGAGGGGAGCAGATGTAGCTCAAGTGGTTAAGTGCCTGCTTCCCATAAATGAGGTCCTGGGTTCAATTCACAGCACCTTCTAAAAAAAAAAAGTGCTGAAAACACAATGGAAAATGTATTCATAAAATGAAAGCTAATTATAATTTACAGTTTCTCTTTAGGGTCAATCATTTTTGGAGGGGGTGTCCACTTCAAAATTGTCCATTAGATAGATATGGTATCCCAGAATTTTTAAAAAATTACTCCCATTTCCCAGGTTTAATTTGACTATGAGTACATTTGAAACATGCAAAACTGTCCAAGGTTTTTCCCCTATATAGATTCTCCTCATTCTGTTATCCTATCTTTATTTTTTTCATTTATATTTTAGTTTACTGATTTTCTTCTCTACTTCCTACTTTCATTTATTCACCTGAAAGACAAATGACCATGAAAAGCTAAATAGTTAGTATGTATTGGTGTCTTGTGTCTTTGAGTATGTATTTTTGTGTTGTTGCTATGAAAGCGTAGATTAGAGAAATTTATTATGGATTCTATTAAATATGCGACCCTCTTCCTGTGAGACTCCACTGTAAACCCTGCAATTCGTATTCTCACAAGAAGGGGGAAAAAGTAGAACACAGAAAATAAATGGCATTTTATTGACTTTATTTTTAAATCTTTTCCACAAGAACTCAGTTGAGTAAGTTTTGCCCAATTAAAGAATTACAAGCATATTTGAAATGAAATGAAAATTTGTAATGGCCGCTAATGATGCTTTATATTTTAAAACACAGAAATTAATGAATAGAAAAGTTCATAATATAACTGCTGCCAGATACAACCAAAGTGCTGCTGCTAAACAGCTATGCCCTCTCATGGCACAAAAATTTCCTTGACAATTTTAACTTGGAAATCTGTACAACTGCTCTATTCAGACAGCTCAAGTAGAAAGAGAGAGCAGATTTCTGCTGCAATCTCTAAATGCCTATCATAATTTCATCCATTTCATTTACACAGTACAACTTTAAATAAAATAATGCCATACCATTAATTGGCTTCAAAATTGGTTCTTCATTTCTGCCAATCACTCCCATAAAATATGTTGTTTTTCTGATGTATTTGTATTTTTATTTAGTCTTAATATTATACATTATTTTACGTTCCAATCACGTAGAGTTTAAAAGTTCTGTTTCTGCAGCTTTCATAGACCAAACATAGTGAATATGTCAAGGCCCTTTGTTATACTATAGAGACAACATCCCACAAATAATACTTCGGTTATCCTAACACATGCAAACAATGAGAAAAATACAGTTTATAATATAGGTATATTTTTTAAAGTCTCTAATTTTAAAATATGGAACATTTTAAAGAAAAACTGGTGATAAAGTGGAATGGACATTCTTGGTGGACTGAGTTCCCTTGCCCTGGAGGCATTCAAGAGGAAGAGCTAGATACCTCTGCGGAAATGTGCTAAAGATGAATTAAGTATTTATTTAATATTTTATGGATGCTCAGAAGTTGGAAAAGTTATTGAGTAAAGATCTTTTCTCTTAATAATACAGAGTGCAGATTCAGAGTTAGGAAATAGAGTTAACAGACAGCAATGCCTAAAAGGAGCTCTCAGGAAAAGAACAAGTCAATCTGATGTCAGGAAATCTTCCAGGGGCAGTTCAAAACACAGAAAGAAGTAGGTGAATCAGGTGCATTACATATGGGGAATCAGGCTTTTACTCTAATGATGGTATGACTTGAGAGCAGAGGGTACTGTAGAAAGAAAGATTATTGACCAATAATTATCTGAATTAATCTAACATGTATCTTTCTCCTGTACAGAAATGGTGCCTGGACACTCAACTTCTCTGCAAATTATTTACAAACAAATAGCAATTCACATCCTCATATACATTGCATATCCTTCCCCCCATAATCAGATACTATCATATTTCATGTATGTACCGAGTTAGTCAAAACATTCTCAGGCCATCCTTTGACTTCTGAGGTAATTTTAATACTTCATAATGTTTTCATGGAATTTTTCACTTCTGCATTCCTTAATGTGTAGATGAGTGAGTTGAGAAAGGGAGTTCCAATGGTATAAAATACTACCACCATCATGTCCACGGAGAAAGTGGTTGGTTGATGTGTGTACATGAATGCACATGGACCAAAAGATAAAATGACTACAGTGATGTGGGATGTAAAAGTTGAGAGGGCTTTTTTCCTCCCTTCTGCACTGTGGTTTCTCAGAGAATACAAGATGATAATGTATGAAATTAACAGAAGCATGAAACTGCTTGAACAAAGGGCCCCACTATTTAACACCAACAGTAGGTCGATCAATTAAGTGTCCGTACAAGCAAGTTTCAATAAGGGCTGTAAATCACAGCAATAATGATCAATCAAATTGGGTCCACAGAAAGGCAATCTCAAGACTAGGGCAATCTGAGCAATAGAATGTATGAAAGACGCTATCCAGGCAAGAATAATTAATATGGTGCAGACCTGCCATCTCATGATGATTGGTAATGTAAGGGCTTATAGATGGCCACATATCAATCAACAGCTATGAAGATGAGAACAAAGATATCCATGCAGCCAAATAATATAGTGCAAAGACAAGTGTCATGCACACATTGTAGGATATGATTTTCTTTTCAGAGAGGACATTTCCAATTAGCCGAGGTGCTGTGGAAGTTGAAAAGCAGACATCAGCAAAAGACAAGAAAAATAGGAAGAAATACATTGGACTTCCAAGTGTCCAGCTGAACTTGATAGTCACAGTAATGAGCAAATTGCCCACCATGGTTCCTGGGTAGAAAATTAAGAAGATTGCAAACACCATTCTCTGCCTAATTGGATCCTGTGTCAATCCTAATAAGATGAGTTCTCTTACACTGTTGTTTTGTGGCATTGTTCAAGTCAACTTGGGGAAAGCACAATTTAGAAAGAGTTCATCTGCAAGAAGAAGAGAATTAATTTTATAAAATAAATAGATTTTGGAGTATGAATATATGCTTGGCCATGGAACCTCCCCTTACCAATAGGTAAACAGTTACTTTTCTCTGTATTGATATTTTTTCTGAATGAAATAAACATCATATATTTATTCAAACTTTTTATATAATTGCATAGGAAATTGCAATAGGAGAATGATGGAAAATTAAATGTTTCTTCAGACTTAAACATTAATTTTGTGGATTTGGCAGGAGTAGATAATTTCCTGACCTGAATGTCTTTCTTTAGTTTTCAACAAGGGCCTATCAACATTATGTGTGTTACAAAAATAGAGAAAACTTATGCATAATTTATATTAATGAGCTTACACATTTCTTGCACTTTGTCATACATTCTTTAAAACTTCTAGTAACTTTCCTAACACTCAGTAAATGATTATCTAAACATTTGAGAACATCTTCCTTAAAAAACCTACACACGAATACACACACACAGATACAGGCAATAAACTCAGGATTTCAGCTTTCCAAACAAGTTTTGGTTGGTGATGGCAGAAAAATATTTCAATGAACAACTTGTCAACAAGCCAGTCAGCCTGGTCCATCACACTCATATTTACATCAATTGCCTGGAGTAAGTTTAAATATTTTTCCTTTTCCTTTTCTTTTCATATCTTTCTGGTTGTTTCCAGTTCTAAATTCAACCTCTCATTCAACTTTGTACTTTTTTTTTACCATACTATGTTGTCCAAAGTTAAATTCTTTCCCCTTATTCATAATTGTTCTGAGTCTTTCATCAATATTTCCTAAGACACAAGGAGACACTGAGACTATCTATATTTGAGGAAAATGAGAGAGAGATCATTTGATCTAAATCAGAACATTCTTTCAAATTTCCAGATTATAGCTCAAGCATAAGGAATATAAAAAATGAGTTCAGGATGCTCTAAGTGATTGCTGAAGCATTTCAATAGGACTTTTGTCATCTATATTCTTGGTGTCCCATATTCTTACTTTAAGGAAAAGAAGACAGAAACAGAAAGTGCACATTTATTTATAACTATCTATATATAAGACCCTGGCCAAATTGTTTTATGCACATAGCCACATTTATTCCTCCCTAATAATAGCATGGCCAGAAGCAAAATGACTGCCAAATAGGTAAAGTATATTTGCAAAAAAAATAATTTCTCTAATTATAAATAGATTTCACAAATCAGTATTTAAAAAGGACAACACAAATAAATAATGGGCCAAAGTACCATTTTTACAAGAGTCAATTCTCTTTATCAAATAACGATATGTAATTTCATTCACGATAAGTACATGGAAATGAAAATTCCAATTAGATACACTTTTCTTCTATTTTATAAGTAAAATGATCTTTTGATGAATATGTATTAATACCTAGTGCTGGGAAAGGAGTGGGTCAAGCTTATATATTTATATATACAGTCAAGCTTATATATTTTTGGTAAGAGTGTAAGTGTATACAGTCTCTTAGGGGGTGATTTCCAACACCTATAAAATTATAACTACACATAGCAACCAGGCCAATGATTCAATTTCCTAGAGATGCACTTACTCACATGTTCTAAAACAATCATTGTGGTCAGTGGTGGTTGAAGTTGTATGTACCCAAGAAAAATGTTTTCAAATATAATCCATTCCTGTAGGCGTAAACCCATTGTAAGTAAGGCCTTTTGATGAGGATACTTCATTTAAGTTGTGACCCACCTCATTCAAGATAGGTTTAAATCCTCTTACTCGAGTCCTTCATAAAAGAAATGAATATAAAAAGAAAGCCATAAAAGGAAGAAGCTAAAGTCAACAAAACCCAATAGAGCAGAGTAAGCCCAGCAGATGCTGCCATGTGCCTTGTGATGTGGTAGAGGAGTGAAGGATCATGACAATGCCTTGATTTGGACATTTTCTTGGCCTCAAACTGTAAGTTACTAAATTCCCATGGTTTGAAGCCAACCCATTTCATGGTATCAGCTCGGAGCAGCCTAAGAAATTAAAACACAGCCCTTTCCATGGTAACAAAAAAGGGGAAAACCTAAAATGTGCATCACAAAGGTCAGAGATGATATTTTTATGGAACAATTGATGAGAATGAAGCATATACATAGACACTGCTCTCTAAAATATATTGTAAAGTGAAAAACCTGAGGACAGATCTATATGCTTAGAATAAAATTTTCCTTAAAAGCAGGATATTATATATTACACCGGTTTTTTTAATATATAAATGGGCTGTATTTGGAAGAGTACCAAAGAAAGGAAAAATAGCTCTAAACTCTGAAGAGGAAAACTACTGTCTAAAAGGCATCAGGGAATGGAAGAAGACCTACTCTTTAAAATATGCCCTTCATTAATATTTGAAATTATGTCATAATCATGTACTGCATTAAAAATAAAGATTTTTAAAATCGTCTCTTAGCTAATGATATGATTACAAATTTCTGTGGCATATCACTGAGACTTCAATAGTGTCTTCTTACATAGGTTGTAGGAATAGCAATATATGTAGGAAAATATTAATATCTAGGAGCTTGGGTAAGAGCTCCATGCTCTTAATCTCATACAGCATCATTTTTTCACTAACTATAGGTTCACTGGTATTCTTGAAAGTTTTCCAAATGTATTTCAAAACTCTTTTAGCAAAAAAAGATGAAAAATTGTTTAAAGTTACTATCAACTAATTATTTAGATAGCGATAGGTAGATAGATAGATGATAGATAGATGATAGATAGACAGACATGCATACAGATGTATAATTCATGTAATTGATAAATAGTAGAATGACATGCCATAAGAATCACGTACATTAAAATGAAGAAATACAAAGACATGGATTTCTGTCTATTTTTTCACTGCTGAATTTATGCATCTAGAATAAAAGTAAGTAACTAATATTTGTTGAATGAATGAAAGGATTAAAGTTTTCCTGCAAGTAAAATTCTATAGTATCCCACACTATTTTATATTCACACTCTATTGAGGAGATGAAAAATCTGCAACCTACTATATCCATGACATAGTCATCACCCCCTTGAAAACTTTCCAGGAACACTCAAAGAGATAATATTTCTATTGCTAGTCCCTCTCACTACCAACTACAAATAGCCCTTACCTTGTAGTGCTCATTTCCAAGAACTGACTTGCACATCTTTTATTTCCGGTTTCTCATTTTAAATTATAAATCAAACCTAGAAATATCTGTACATTTTATATCCTTCCACGTGCCTTGTATATCTAAGATACTTACCATGGAATTGAACAGATTGACTTTCTCCAAGTATTAATAAATTCAAATAAATAATTCCCCAATAAAAATCACACCAGCTTTTTTGCAGATGTTAAAATGATCTACTGTCCTCTTTTATTCCCAAGGTAATTTGGAAGCCACTTAACTCAAATAAGAAGAAAAAACGCTCCTAAAATGCTGATTATTCTGAAAACAGTTTCTGTTTGATCTCACAAAGATGCATAGGTTCTGACCTGCCTGCTAAATGTTTCCCAATTTCATCCCACACTTTCTGAAATCCACCATCATCCAAGATTTTAACTGGGAAATGCTTATTTTTGCCTTCCTTGGATAGTATTTAACATGAATGATGCAAAAATACCTGAGTCTGGGGAATATCATTCCCTAAAGTGCCCCTTCCCTCCTAATTAAGAATCACAAACCAGATGTGATAAAAAGCTTAATCTTCAATTTGTCTTCTTAGATTATGGGAAAATAAGTGGCCTACTCTTGCAGTTGAAGGTGTTATTAATAATTGGGCCCTACATGATAATTCTTGGCAAGAATATAAAATGTGTGTTCACCCAGTGCACAGATCTTGGTTTCCAGTACCATTTTAAAATAAAAGGAAACAAGACTCCTGAGAAATTTGCTTGATTTGGGGGCTATAACAAGGAATATAAAGATGAACTGGAGCATATTTTTATGCCATAAAGTAAGGAAGAATTTTTAAAAAGCCATAAAACAGCAAACACAACACACACACATACACACAATGATAAGGATATATCCAATGAACATGGGGCCTATCGGACAGAGCTCTCAGTGACCAAAGCTGGAAAAAATGTGCAATGAAATAAGTAGCACTCTATTGGACTTTAAACCAAACTATTAAATTAATGTCAATGAGTCCATACTGAAATAAATCTATGATTCATTTTAAAAAAATGAGAATAGACAAATCTCCCCTTTAGAACAATTCCAAATGATTTATGTAGATATTACACTCTCAAGGAGGGAAATAATAATTCCACTCTTTATTATGGGACACATAATAAAGGGACTTCCTTCGAAAGAACGCAGTATGAAAAATGGGGATGTGAGGGAATAACTTTATAGTAGAGAAACCTGGCAAACATTACCACAGCCATGTCGATGAAGGTTAACATCAAAAGTAAGTAGTGGCTGGAAGCGGATGTGGCTTAAGAAATTGAGCTCCTGCCTACCACACAGGAGGTCTGTGGTTCGGTTCCCTGTGTCTCCTGGAGAAGACAGCGAGCTGGCACGATGGGCAGGCAGGTCAAACTAACACAGCAAGATGACCCAACAAGAGACACAAGAAGAAAAATATGATGAGAGACACAACAAAACTGGGAACAGATGTTCCTAGTGCCTTCTAGAGAAAACGGGCAAGACGTGAGCTGATGCAAAGTGCAGGTAAGGCAAGCTGACACAACAAAATGACTCAACAAGAGACACAGAAGGCAGAATGTAAGGAGAGACACAATAAAGCAGGGAAAGGAGGTGGCTTAGAATTAAGTGCCTCCTGCCCACATCAGAGGTCCAAGTCTCAGTTCCCTGTGGCTTCTAAAAAAACTAAGATGAACAGACACAGCAAGTGCAAACAATTAGCGGGTAGGAAGTAAAAATAAAATAAATATTTTTAAAAATCTGAAAATGGGAACATTTCCCTATTTTTAAAAAAAGAAATATATAGTGGGGAGCAGATGTAGCTCAGTAGTTGAGCTTCTGCTTCCCATGTACAAGGTCATGGGTTCAATCCTCAGTACCTCCTAAAAAAAAATAAGGGCAGTGACTGAGGGTGGAGACTAGGGTTTAAAAAATAAAAATAAATATTAAGGTCTATAGTATATACCCTTGATATGATGTGATGAAATGGATTATTACTTTTGAGGTTTACTCTGAAAAATCCATAATGCCAATCTAATCCTGAAAAAAACATTCAATTGGGAAACCACAGTTGATTGATAATATCCAAAATAATTGTCCACTCCTCTTTATGAGGTCAAGGTCATAAAAAACGAGCAAAGTCTGAGAAATTATCACTATATAGAAGTGCCTAAAGAAACACAATTGCTAAATGTAATATGGTATCTTGGATGGGATTCTGGCATAGAAAGAGGATGTTAGTTTGAAACAAAGGAAATCTGAATAAATTGTGGATTTTAGTTGATAATAATGTATCAGCACTTGTTAATTAGTTGTTGCAAATGAACTATATTGATGTAAGATGATAGGAAATAATAGGGAAAATTGAGTGTGGAAAATGTGAGAACACACTGTAATATATTTGCAAATTTTTGTATATCTAAATTATTCTAAAATAAAATATTTCTTTTAAAATGGTGAATACATGGTAATATATGTGTAATTCAATCATTTTTATCAACTACACAATGAATACCAATTACATATAAAAATTATGGTCTAAATGTCAGGGTAAATATATACTCTGAGATATTAGTTTGTAAAGAAGAAAATATTCCCTCTAATTTTCATCTATAATTTTAGTAACATAAACTAATCAAAGAAGAAGAAAATGGTACCTGGTATTTTTAGTATACATAATATGTGAAAGTCACTGTACGAGAATTCATATGCTAACATGTAAATTTGCTCCACAATTCTTTTAATCATGATGATCTCTTTTAATATCTAAGTAAAATGAGGCTCATAGATGCTGATCAATTTGTCTTAGTCAAATAGTTAGAGAATGACAATGGTGGCATTGAACTAATATCTGTGTAAAACAAAAGTCCCAGGTTTCATACTATTATTTATTTATTTATTTAATAGACTATTTTAGACTAGCTTTAGATTTTAAGAAAAATTGTACAGAAAATACAGAAAGTTCCTTATAACTCTTCTATCAATTTTTCCTATAATTAACATCATGCATTAGTGTGGTACATATGTTACAATTTATGAATAACTATCAATACTTTATTGTAAAATGAAGTCTATAGTTTACATTATGGTTGACTCTGTGTTGTATAGTTCTATTTGTTTTTACAAATGCGTAAGCTCAAATATCCATACAGAATAGTTTCATACAAAATAGTTTCAGTGCCCTAAAAATGCCCTGTGCTCCCCCTATTGAGCCCCTATTTTATTTTAATTAATGTGACTTGTAAGTATATTATGCATTATCCCTATGTATAGGATACTATTATTAACTTTTTTCAAAATTTATTAAGTACTAGTAGATAACGTTAAGTTTAATATCATAAAACTATTCTGTGCCTTACAGTGAATTAGGTAATTGTTAAGACCTAGAAGAAATGTTATTTGAGTTGACTTGAAGGATTAGTTACATTCAAAAAGATGAATAAAGAGAAAAAGGCATTCCACAGAGAAGGAACATAAAGAATATACATACCATCTCACTTCCTTAACAATGCTATCCTAGCCTATGCATTCAAAGACATCTCATAATATAATAGCTCTCTGCGTCTTAAACCATATAGTCTCTGCCCTATGTATATTCTAGTAGGCATTTGTTTTGGGATCCCTTGTTTTTCTTTCTACCTGGTTCTTTATGATTTGATTTTTCTCCTTGTTCCCATATATTCCAGCCTAGAAATTGGCACAATTCCTCTTGGCCTTTAAGGTCCATTGTCAGGAGCAAGCTCTGTCCTTATACAATACATATACTTCATTTTCCATTTACTCAATATCTGTAGAAGCTAGTTCTATATTCTCCTATATCAAGCCCTGACACCCAGTTGCCAGAACCAATAGTTTTCTGGTTAATAAAGGGAACAAGTATTAAATGTACCATTGATAACATCCAGAGAATCTCTGCTGTTGATAAATATCTGTGACTTAATGGGAAGGGGATGGTCCACTCCAAGAAACCTGAGACCATAATTAACATCATGCATATCTTTTGTTTTACATTTCACTGGAAATTGAATCCTGATTCTCCATGGATTCTCTAGTTCAGTATCAAACTCAACCTTATCCACAACAAGGCTTTAGTTTCTCTTCCTATTTTCCCTACAGATGATAGTCTTACCCACTTTCACTCTCAGTACTAGATTTGAACCTAGAACCAACCAAAATTTACTGATTTTCTCACTTATCATGGGGATGAATGACTACAGTAAAGTACCAAAGAATCTGACAGGACCATTTGTTTGAGGAACAGCAGTAATTTCAACATTAACTACTAGAGAAAAATTACTAAACAAAGCCTGGTAGCTAAAGAAGCGTTTGTAAATTCAATTTTAAAAAGTGGCATGTGTCATGCCAAGGAATTTCAATCCTATTGTGTAGAACATAGCATATTATCAAAGGCTTGTAAATGGGATAAAATATAGAAAATAGGTTTAAAGTGGTGAAATGTAGAACAGGAAGAATAATTAGTACTTTTTTAACTCTTAGGAAGTGAAAATAAATCTAAACTGAGGCAATTGAAAATAGAGGAAAAAAAGGAAACACAAAAAAATCCTGTCTAATGTCATTTAGGAAGTAAAATTCTCTGGACATGGGGGTAATGAGTTATATGCCAAAAAAAAATGAAAGTGTTATATTACAAAATTTCCTCTAATTTTCTAGTTAGTGGTATTTTTATATACATTTACATGTATTCATTTTGGACATCCTGGATATGAGTCAAGTACAAAAATCCAACACAGGCTAAAACATAAGGGAAGACTCAGAACTGTATTGTTTTTGATACACATTTATAGTCTATTTCTTTCTAATAAAGTTGCAAAGGCAATTCAATAGAGAAAATTATGTCTGTTTAACAAATCCTGCTGCAGCAATTTAACATGCATGTGTTAAAAATGACCTTATATTCCTTTTATGAAGGAAAGATTAATGATGAAAGACAAAAGCACAGTAATGAAGCACTTTACACTGCATACAAAAATTAAGTCAAAATGTATTATAGATCTAAAAGTAAAACTCAATAAAATATAAAACTTCTATAAGAATGTGTAGGGGAATATCTTTCTGATTTTGGATTATATATGTTCATAAAATCAAATCTGTAAGTGAAATAAATTGAAAGATACAAAAATTAAGAATTTTTGAAAGAAACTAAGGTAATTATAAAAAGAAAAATCCATAGAACAGACACTTCACCAAAGATATATGGATGGAATATAAGAACATGAAAAGATGTTTAGAATCATTAGTCATTATAGAAATGAAATTAAAACCTCAATGTGATGTCACTACACACATACTAGAATATCTAAATTTAAGAGGCTTAATGATTTCCTAGTGTGTGTTAGAACGGAGAAACACTGAAATTCTCATATACTGCTGATAAGAATGTAATATTATAAGACCACATTGAGAAAAAATTTAGTAATAGAATACTACACAGATAATTCTAGAAAGGTCCCGAGTACTCAATATTCTCTAAACCAATTATAAATTTTCTATCTCATAATGCATTTTTTGTTTTTTTTGTTCCTGGTACATAGGTATGTAATTGATTTTTGTAAGTTAATCATGTTGTCAGTCATTATGCTGCTCTATACCTACTACTATTTCTATTAATATCTGTTGATCCTTTGTGTTTTCTGTGTGAATGATCATACCATCTGCAAATAAGATGAGTAGTATTACCTTTTATCTATTTCTTTGTATCAAATTTGTAGTTTCTCATTGTGTTGGTTAGCTCTTGCATTACAATATGATGACCACATTTTGTCTCTCTTTTTTATTTTTAATGAGAATGTTTTAACTTATTTCCTTAAGATAATGTTTTATGTAAGGTTTTAAATAAATACTATTTTTATTGATAAGCAAAGTTCTCTATTTTCTTAACATATGAAGAGTTTTGCTGTGAAATTGTGTAAGTACATTACATGATTTTATGCATTATTTAAATAATTTATTTTTCACTTTAAATTTCTAATTTTACAGATAAAATTTATCAATTTTCTAGTCATAAACCTAAAACACCTGGTATAAAATTAACTTGATATTGGAGCGTCAATTATTTTTATTTACCAAATCAGAATAGTTTTGCCAGTATTTTGTTAATTTTTAGAGTCTCAATTTTGGAAGGAAATTCACCAATAATTAAATTTCCTTCCTTGTAACTATAATGTGGCAAAAAGAATAAAAAAATATTTTGCTTTTTATCTTCCTAAAGAAGACTTTGTCTTAGAATTGAATAATCTATTTTTTAAAATATGTTAAATTTTTATAAGCCCATTTGTGGTTGATATTTCCTATATGGGATTACTTTAATCAGTACAGTTTCTTATTAGTTATATAGTATCAAACTTTCATAATTCTTTTCAAGTCACTTTTGGTAATAGTATTTTAATAGAAACTTATTTTTGTCTATAGTTTGAAAACTTGGTATTTAGTTGCTGATAATAACCTACAGTTTTCATTTTCTTTTTTAAGAATCAATTTCATTTTTAGAACATAGTTAGATTTCAGAAAAATTGCACAAAATATAAAGGTAATTCCCATATGCCACCTCTCCTAGCACACTCAAACACACACACACACACACACACACACACACTTCATTTCCCCTATTATTAACATCTTGCAATATTGTGGTAATTTGTAACAATTGATGAACCAATATTATTGATACTTTAATAATAATTAAATTCTATAGTTTACATTAGGATTCACTTCTTGTGCTGTAGAGTTCTATCAGTTTTAACAAATATGCAATATCATGAATGCACCATTATGGTATCATACAGAATATTTTCATTACCTTAAAAATATCCTGTGGTTGACCTTAATCCTTCCTTCTGTTGTCATGAACCTGTGGTATCCATTGATCTTTTTACTATATCTATTATTTTGCCTTTACCAGAATGTCATTTGGTTGGATTCAGGCAATACATAGCCTCTTCAAACTAGTTGCTTTCAAGCAGCATTGTATGTTAAGCTTCCACCATCTCTAATCTAGGTTTGATAGCTCATTTCATTTTATTGCTGAACAGTAATACATAGTGTGAATATCCATTCACCTATAGAAAGGCATTTTAACTGCCTCCAACTTCAGGCATATGAATGAAGATGCTATAAACATTCACATGAAGGTTTTTGTGTGGGCATACATTTTCAGCTCCAAGTAAATAAGTGTGTAAGAGTATCATTGCCAGATAATATGGTAAGTCCATTGATAGCGTTGTAAGAAACTGCTGAAGTGTCTTTCAAAATGGCTGTGATTTTGTATTCCCACCAGCAATGACCAAGAGTTCCTATACTCTATATCCTTGCCAGTAGTATAGTCTCTTTGGAAAAGTCTCTGTTTAGTTTCTTAGTATTGATTTTTAACAATTTTAAACAGCT
>JAKSZT010037883.1:0-27407 GCA_026826555.1 Tolypeutes matacus
TGATACAGAATTTGGTACCAAGGAGTGGTGAAGTGCTTTTGCAATTAACAAAATGTTGGAATGGTTTTTTAGATGGGTAGAGGGTATTTTTGGAGGAATTGTGAGATACTTGATGGAAAAGGCCTAACTTGTTTTGAAGAGGCTGTTGTTAGTAATATGGACACTAAAAAAATTTCTATGATGCCTTAGAAATAAATATATGATTAACTATTATTGGAAACTGGAGGAAAGGTCATCCATGTTTTTAAATTGTAGAGTATTTAACAAGATTAACTTTTGCTGTTTTATGGAAGTCAGGATTTGAAAATGGTGAAAGTGAGCATTTAGCTGAAGAACTTTCCAAGTTTAACTCAGAGAATATTGCTTGGCTTCTCATTGCAGTGTATAGCAAAATACTAGATCAGTGAATACAGTATGGACCGAACTTTTGGGCACAAAGAAAATGGAAACTGATTCTGGAACTTCTGAATTTCTGGAAATCTAATTCCCAAAAGAAAATGCCCCATTTGAAGACTTTACTAAATTGGAACTTGTAAATCAGAATTGAAGATGCAGTAATCTAGGAAAGACTTGTGGAAAGTCTTACTGTCTGATGGCTTGAACCCCTGCTTCCTGCATGCTAAACCAACAAACTTTTTGAGAGAGCTGTATGAACAAAATCACTATCATCTTGGACAAATGAGACATGGAAAGGAAAGACTGAAGGAGAAACAGCTTTATAAGAAACCCATGGAAGCTGAGATCTGGAATTAAGACATCACCTAGTCCAAGAAAGGAGTCCCACCCATGTGGACACAGAGGGAAAGTTTGCCACTGCAGTTGAAGAGGGTGAATGTCTCCACTCCATGTTCTGGGAGAGTGCAGTTGGGAAACTAATTTTCCTTAGCTTCCCAACACAATGAAGTACTGTATACCAAGAATGTTAGGTAAAACATTGTTTTGTAATTGATTGTAAGTGAAAACAAGTGCATAGCATGGAATGAAAAAATAACTTTCTTGGTTTACAACACTGAAGAACCTACTGCATTCACAAAGCATTGGGTAAAACCAGTGTTTTGATATTTCTTGTATGTGAAAACAAGTGCATAGCACCCAATTAAAAAGGAACATGCTTGGTTTTCACAACTTGAAGAAAAACTGCATTCTCAATGTATTAGGTAAAAACAGCATTTTGACCTTGTTAGTGAAAACAAGTGCATAGGAGCCAATTAAACATGTTACTTGCTTAGCTTTCAAAACTGAAGAACATACTGCATTCACAGAGCATTAGGTAAATCCAGGGTTTTGACATTGATTGTAAGTGAAAACAAGTGCCATAGTGGTCAAAGAAAGAAGTAATTTGCTTAGTTTTCAAATCTGAAGAACCTCCTACATTCACAGAGTATTAGGAAAACCAGAGTTTTGATATATTTTCTATGTGAAAACAAGTGTATAGCAGGCAATTAAACAGGGACTTGGTTTTCACAGGTGAAAAAATGACTGCATTCAGAGAATCTTATATATCACCACTGCATTGACATTGATTTTAAGTGAAAAGAATTGTGAAACAGGCAATTAAATAATTAATTTGCTTAGTTTTGAAATCTGAAGAACAACTTATATTCACAAATTACTTGTGAAATCTTGTGTTTTTTCATTGATTGTAAGTGAGAAAAATTAGGGAAGTAACATGCCTAGTTTTCACAACTGAAGAATTTTCTGCATTTCCAGAGGGTTAGGTAAAACCATTTTGACATTGACTGTAATTGAAAACATGTGAACAGTATACTATTATACAAGTAAATTCCTTATTTTTTGAAAATTGAAGATCCTCCTTCATTCAGAGTATTACGTAAAATCCCCAATTTGACATTGGTTGCAAGTGAAAAGAATAACCTATGGCATTCACAGAGCATTAGGTAAAACCAGAGCTTTGAAATTGATTGTAAGCAAAAAGAAGTGTGCAGCAGACAATTAAATAAGTAACTTGCATAATTTTCCAAATTCAAGAACAGCTTACATTCACCAAGCATTAGGTATAACCCTGTTTTTTCATTGATTGTGAGAATAAGTGCAAAGCAGCCAATTAAGGAAGTAACATGATTGTTTTCACAACCAAAGAAAATTCTGCATTCACAGAGCTTTTGGTAAAACCACCATTTGACAATGATTGTAAGTGAAAGTGTTGTGAAGCAGGCAATTAAATGAGTAACTTCCTTAGTTTTCAAAACAGAAGAACCAATTGCACTCATACAGTGTTAGATGAAGGAAGTGTTTTTTCATTGATTGTATTTGAGAAGTGAATAGTATCCTATTAAACAAATACCTTGCTTAACTTTTGAAAATTGAAGAACCTTCTTCATTCATAGAGTTTTAGGTAAAATTAGTGTTTTGACATTGGTTGTAATTGAAAATAATGGAGTAGGGAGCAATTAAAGAAGCCACTTTCTTAGTTTTCAAATTTGAAGAGCTTCCTTCATTCACAGAGCATTAGGTCAAACAAATGTTTCAGTATTGAAAAAAATTGAACACAAGTGCATAGCAGCCAATTAAAGAAATAACTTCTTTAGCTTTCACAAATGAAGATCTGACTGCATTCCCAGAATGTTAGGTAAAACCACAGTTTTGACTTTGGTTGTAAGTTAAAACAAGTGCATAGCAGCCAATTAAAGAAGTAACAAGCTTTTATTTTCACAGCTGAAGTAACTACTACATTCACAGAGTGTTAGGTATCACAACTGATTTTTCATTGACTATGAGTGAAAACAAGTGTGTAGCAGTCATTTAAAGAAGTAAATTGCTTGGTTTTCCCAACAGAAGGAACTAATGCATTCCAAGAGCATTAGATAAACCATTATTTTACAATTGATTGAAGTGAAAACAGTGCCATAGCAGAGAAATAAAGAAATAACTTCCTTAATTTTCAAAACTGAAGATTGTACTGCATTCACAGAGCATTAGGGAAAACCAGTGTTTTGCCATTGATTGTAAGTGAAATCAAGTGCCATAGCAGTCAAATAAAGAATAATTCACGTAGTTTTCAAAAATGAAGAAATACTCCTACAGTCACAGAGCATTAGGCAAAACTAGTGTTTTGATATATTTTGCATGTGAATACAATGGCATAGCAGCCAATTAAACAGGGACTGGCTTGGTTTTCACAAGAGAATAAATGACTGCAATCACTGAATTATATGTATCACCACTGATTTGACATTGATTGTAAGTGAAAAGAAATGTGAGGCAAGAAATTAAATGATTAACTTACTTAGTTTTCAAAACTGAAGAATCACTTGCATTCACAAAGCATTAGGTAAATACAGTGTATTTTCATTGATTGTAAGCGAGAAGAAAGGAATAGTATTCTACTAAACAAGTACTTTGCTTAATTATTGAAAATTCAAGAACCTCCTTCATTTACAGTGTGTTAGGTAATATCAGGGTTTGATATTGGTTGTAAGTGAAAACAAAAGCAATGCAGCAAATTAAACTACTTGCTTGGAATTCAAAATGGAAGAACTTAGTGAATTCACAGAGCATTAGGTTAAACAAGTGTTTTGACATTGATTGTAAATGAAAACATGTGTGTAGCAGGCAATTAAACAATCAAATTGCTTAGTTTTGAAAACTGAAGAACCTCATCCATTCACAGAGCATTAGGTCAAACAACTGTTTTGATATTGAATGTCTGTAGTAGCCAATTAAAGAAATATCTTCCTTAGTTTTCATGAATGAAGAAACTACTGCAAACCCAGAACACTAGGTAAAACAATGGTTTTGAAATGGGTTGTAATTAAATACAGGTGCCTAGCAGCCAATAAAAGAAGTAAAGCGCTTAGTTTTCAAAACTGAATAAACTACTGCCTTCAAAAATTGTTAGGTATCACCATTGATTTTCTAAAGACTGTAAGTGCATATCATTCATTAATAAATGTATATTGCTTAGTTTTCCCAGCTGAAGAAATTACTGCATTCCAAGAACATTAGGTAAGCCATTGTTTGGTCATTGTATGTGGAAAAAACGTGCATAGCATGTAATGAAAGAGTAACTTCCTTTGTTTTCACAGCTAGAAGAAACAACTGTATTCTCAGCATATTAGGTAAATCCAGCATATTGACATTGTAAGTAAAAACAAGTGCATAACTGACAATTTAAAAAGTAACTTGCTTGGTTTTCAAAATGGAAGAACCTACTGCATTAACAGAGCATTAGGTAAAGCCAGTGTTTTTATTTGATTGTAAGTGTAAACAATTGCCATAGCAGCCAATTAAAGAAGGATTTGCTTGGTTTTCACAAGTGGTGAAATGACTGCATTCACAGAATCCTATGTAGCTCCACTGCTTTGACATTGATTGTAAGGGAAAAGAAGTGTGAAGCAGGCAAGTAAATGAGTAACATGCTTAGTTTTCAAAACCGAGGAACCACTTTCATTCACAAAGCGTTAGGTAAAACCAATATTTTTTTCATTGATTATAAGTGAGAATAAGTGAATTGTATCCTATAAACAAGTACCTTGCTTAATTTTTGAAAATTGAAGAACCTCCTTCACTCACATACTGTTAGGTAAAACTAGGGTTTTGACATTGATTGTAATTGAAAACCTCTGAATAGTATCCTATTAAAGAAGTACCATCTTTAATTTTTGAAAACTGAAGAGCCTCCTTCATTCACAGAGCATTATGTAAAACCAGCATTTTAATATTGGATGCAAGTTAAAACAAGTGCATAGCACCAAAAAAACTAACTTGTTTAGTTTTCACAAGGGAAGAATCTGCTGCATTCACAAGTGTTAGGTAAAACATGCATTTTGATGCTGATTGTATTTGAAAACAATTGCATAACAGCCAATTATACAAGTAACATGCTTCATTTTCAAAACAGAAGGACCTCCTGCATTCATAGAACATTAGGTAAAACCACTGTTTTGGCATTCCTTGTAAGTGGAAATAAATATCAGCAAATAACAGAAGTAACTTGCTTAGAATTCAAAACAGAATAACCTACTGCATTCAAGGAGCCTTAGGCAAAACCAGAGCTTTGACATTGATTTTAAGTGAAAAGAAGTGTGCAGCAGGCAATTAAATGAGTAACTTTCATAGTTTTCCAAACTGAAAACCACTTACATTCACAAAGCCTTAGGTAGAACCAATGTTTTTTTCATTTTTTTTTTTTGAGAACAAATGGAAAGCAGCAAATTAAGGAAGTAACATGCCAAGTTTTCACAGCTGAATAAAGTACTGCATTTACAGTGGGTTAGGTAAAACCTCCATTTTGACGTTGATTGTAAGTGAAAACCAGTGCAATTGGAGCAAAATAAAGAAGTAATTTCCTTAGTTTTCAAAACTGAAGAACCTCATATATTCACAGAGTGTTAGGTAAAGCCACATTTTTTATATTTATTGTATGTGAAAACAAGTGCATAGCAGCCAATTAAACAAGGACTTGCTTGGTTTTCACAAATGAAGAAATGACTGCATTCACAGAATCTTAAGTATCACCACTGTTTTAACATAGATTTTAATGAAAAGAATGGAGAAACATGTAATTAAATGAGTAACTTGCTTAGTTTACAAACCTGAAGAACCACTTACATTCACAAAGTGTTAGGTAAAACCAGTGCTTTTCATTGATTGTAAGTGAGAACAAGTGCAAAGCAGCCAATTAAGGAAGTAATGAACCTAGTTTTCACCACTAAAGAAAATTCTGCAATTACACAGGTTGGGTAAAATCTCCATTTTGACGTTGATTGTAAGTGAAAACAAGTGTGTAACAGGCAATTAAACAAGCAACTTGCTTAGTTTCCAAAACTGGAAAACCTCCTTCATTAACAGAACATTAGATCAAACAAATGTTTTGATCTTGAATGTAAGTGACAACAAGTGCATAGCAGCCAATTAAAGATGTAAGGTGCTTAGATTTCACAGCTGAAGAAATTACTGCATTCTCAGCTATTAGGTAAAACAAGAATATTGATATTGCAAGTGAAAACAAGGGCAGAAAGCCAATTAAGCAAGGAGTAACTTGCCTAGTTTTCAAAACTGAAGAACCGACTACATTCACAGAGCATTATGTAAAACCAGTGTATTGACATTGATTGTAAGAGAAAACAAGTTCCCTAGCAGCCAAATAAAGAAATAATTTGCTTTTTTTCAAAACTGAAGAACCTCCAACATTCACAAAGCATTAGGTAAAACCAGTGTTTTGAAAATTCTTGTTTGTTAAAACAAGTGCATAGCAGCAAATTAGCAAGGACTTGCGTCGTTTTCACAAGTGAAGAAATGAATGCATTCACAGATTCTTATGTGTCTCCACTGCTTTGACATTGATTGTAAATGAAAAGAAGTGTGAAGCAGCCAATTAAATGAGTAACATGCTTGGTTTTCAAAACTGAAGAACTACTTACATTCACAAACATTAGGTAAAACCAGTGTTTATTCATTGATTGTAAGTGTGAAGAAGTTCAGAGCAGCCAATTAAGGAACTAATATGCCTAGTTTTCATAACTGAAGAAACTATCATACTCACAGAATGTTAGGTATCACAACAGATTTGTCACTGAGTGTAAGTGAAACAAGAGCAAATCATTCATTTAAAGAGGTAAATTGCTTATTTTTCCCAGGTGAAGAAACTACTGCATTCCATGAATGTTAGATAAACCATTGTTTGTCATTGATTGTAAGTGAAAACAAGTACATAACACCCAATGAAAAAGTAACGTGCTTAGTTTTCACAACTGGAAGAAACAACTGCATTCTCAGCATATTAGGCAAAACAAGCATATTGACATTGTAAGTGAAAACTATTGCATAGCAGACAATTAACCAAGTAACTTGCTTAGTTTTAAAAACTGAAGAATATACTGCATTTAGAGAACATTACATAAAACTAGTGTTATGACACTGATTGTAAGTGAAATCAAGTGCCATAGCAGTAAAATAAACAAGGATTTGCTTGATTTTCACAAGGGAAGAAATGACTGCCTTCCCAAAATCTTATGCATCACCACTGCTTTGACATTGATTGTACGTGAAAAAAAGTGTGATGCAGGAAACCAAATGAGTAACATGCTTAGATTTCAAAACTGTAGTATGACTTACATTCACAAAGCCTTACATAAAACCAGTGTTTTTTCATTGAATGTATGTGAGAAGAACTGAATAGTATCTTATTAAACAATTACCTTGTTTAATTTTTGAAAATTGAAGAACCTCCTTCATTCACAGAGTGTTAGGTAAAACCATTGATTGTAAGTTAAAATAAGTGAACTGTATCTTATTAAACAAGTACTTTCCTTAATTTATGAAAATAGAAGAACCCCCATTCACAGAACATTAGATAAAACCCGGGTTTTGACATTAGTTGTAAGTGAAAACAAGTGCTTAGCACCAAATGAAAAAATAACTAGCTAAGTTTTCAAAACTGAAGAATCTACTGCATTCACAAGTATTAGGTAAAACCAGCATTTTGACATTGATTGTAAGTGGAACCAAGTGTGTAATAACCAATTCTACAAGTAACTTGCTTACTTTTCAAAACTGAATGACCCCCTGCATTCATAGAGTATTAGGTAAAACCACAGTTTTCACATTGATTGTAAGTGAGAAAAATAACAGCAAATGATAAAAGTAACTTGCTTGGAATTGGAAATAGAATAACATACTTCATTCACAGTGCATTAGGTAAAACCAGGGCTTGACATTGATTGTAATGGAAAAGAAGTGTGCAGCAGGCAATTAAATGAGTAACTTTCAAAGTTGTCCAAACTGAAGAACCACTTACATTCACAAAGTATTAGGCAAAACCAGTGATTTTTCATTGATTGTGAGAACAAGTGCAAAGCAGCCTATTAATTAATGTGCCAGGATTTCACAACTGAAGAATCTCCTGCATTCACAGAGCATTAAGTGAAACCACAATTTTGACCTTGATTATTAGTGAAAAGAAATGTGTAGCAGGCAATTAAATGAGTAAGTCGCTTAGTTTTCAAAACTGATAAACCACTTACATTCAGAAAGGTAAATCCAAGGTTATATCATTGAGTGTAAATGAGAAGAATTGAATAGTACCCTATTAAACAAGTACATTGCTTAATTTTTGAATATTGAAGAACCTCCTTCATTCACAGCATGTTAGGTAAAACCAGGGTTTTCACATTGCTGCAAGTGAAAACAAATGAATAGTATCTAATTAAACATGTATTTTCCTTAATTTATGAAAACTGAAGAACTTCCTTCATTCACAGAATGTTAGGTAAAACCACGTTTTAGCATTGGATCTGAGTGAAACAAGTTCATAGCAGCAAATTAAACTACTTGCTTGGAATTCAAAACTGAAGAACCTCATGCATTCACAGTGCATTAGGTAAAACCAGTGTTTTGACATGGATTGTAAGGGAAAACAAGTGTGTAACAGCCAATTAAATAAATAACTTCCTTGGTTTCCACAAATGAAGTAACTGCTTTATTCCCAGAATGTTAGGACATACTATGTTGTTGCATTGGTTGTTAGTTAAAACAAGTTCATGGCAGCCAATTAAAGTAGTAAGGTGCTTTTTTTCCCACAACTGAAGAAACCACTGCAATCACAGTGTTAGGTATCACAACTTATTTGCCATTGACTGTTAGTGAAAACAAGTGTGTAGCATTCATTTAAAGAAGTAAAATGCTTAGTTTCCCTACTGAAGAAACTCCTGCATTAAAAGAGAATTATGTAAAACCAGTGTTTTGATATTTATTGCATGTGTAAACAAGTGCATAGCAGCCAATTAAACAAGGACTTGCTTGGTTTTCAAAAGTGAAGAAATGACTGCACTCACAGAATCTTATGTATCACCACTGCTTTGACTTTGTAAGT
This sequence comes from Tolypeutes matacus, assembly GCA_026826555.1. Taxonomy (NCBI): domain Eukaryota; kingdom Metazoa; phylum Chordata; class Mammalia; order Cingulata; family Chlamyphoridae; genus Tolypeutes; species Tolypeutes matacus. Next base: position 8,834 of record JAKSZT010037883.1, read on the forward strand.
GAAAAGACATGTGAAGCAAGCAAGTGAGTAACTTGCTTAGTTTTCAAACCTGAAGTAACACTTACATTCACAAAACCTTAGGTAAAACCAGTGTTTTTTCACTGACTGTAAGTGAGAGGAATTGAATAGTATACTATTTAATCCAGTACATTGCTTTATTTTTGAAAATTGAAGGACCACCTTCATTAACAGAGGGTTAGGTAAAACCACTATTTTAGCATTGATTGAATGTGAGAATAAATACCAGCAAATAACATAAGTAACTTGCTCAGAATTCAAAACAGAATAACCTACTGCATTCACAGAGCATTAGGTAAAACCTGTGCTTTGGCACTGGTTGTATATGAAAAGAACTGTGCAGCAGGCAATTTAATGAGTAACTTGCATAGTTTTCCAAACTAAAGAACCACTTATATTAAAAAAGCATTAGGTAAAACCAGCTTTTTTTCTTTGATTGTATGTGAGAACAAGTGCCAAGCAGCCAATTAAGGAAGAAACATGACTGGTTTTCACAACTGAAGTAAATCCTGCATTCACAGAGCATTATGTAAAACCATTATTTTGACATAGATTGTAAGTGAAAAGAAGTGTTTAACCGGCAATTAAATGAGTAACTTGCTTAGTTTTCAAAACTGAAGAACCACATATATTCACAATGTTAAAACCAGTATGTTTTCATTGATTGTAAGTGAGTAGAAGTGAATAGTATTCTATTAAACAAGTACCTTGCTTAATATATGAAAACTGAAGAACCTCTTTCATTCAAAAGTGTTAGGTAAAACCAGGGTTTTGATATTTGTTATAAGTGAAAACAAGTGCATATCAGCAAATTAAACTACTTGCTTGGAACTCAAAACTGAAGAACCTTGTGTATTCTGAGTGCATTAAGTAAAACCAGGTTTTTAACATTTACTGCTAGTGAAAACAAGTGCATAGCAGCCAATTAAGGAAATAACTTCCTTTGTTTTCTCAAATAAAGAAACTACTGCATTCCCAGAACATTAGGTAAACCATTGTTTAGTCATTGATTTTCAGAGAATACAAGAGCATAGCACCCAATGAAAAAGTAACATGCTTAGTTTTCACAACTTGAAGAAACAACTGCTTTCCCAGCATATTATGTATAATAAGCTTATTGCAATTGTAGTTGAAAACAAGTGCATAGCATCTATTAAACAAGTTACTTGGTTTGTTTTCAAAAATGAATAAGTTACTGCGTTTACAGCACATTAGGTAAAACCAATGTTTTGGCATTGAATGTAAGTGAAAACAAGTGCCATAGCAGCCAAATAAAGAAGTAATTTGATAGTTTTCAAAACTGAATAGCCTCCTACATTCACAGAGTTTTAGGTAAAGCCAGTTTTTTAAATATTTATTGTATGTGAAATCAAGTGAATTGTAGCCAATTAAAGAAAGACATGCTTGGTTTTAACAAGAAAGAAATGACTGCATTCACAGAATCTTAGGTATCACCACTACTTTGATATTGATTTTAAGTGAAAAGAAGTGTGAAGCAGGCTATTAAATGAGTAACATGCTTAGATTTCAAAACCAACAAATCACTTAAATCCACAAAGCGTTATGTAAAACAAGTGTTTTGACATTGGTTGTTAGTGAAAACAAGTGAGTATCAGGCAATTAACAAGCAATTTACTTAATTTTCCACACTGAATAACCTCCTTCATTCACAAAGCATTAGGTCAAACTAGTGTTTTGATTTTTAATGTAAGGGAAGCAAGTGTATAGCAGCCAATTAAACAAGTAACTTGCTACATTTTCAAACCTGAAAAACCTACTGCATTCACAGGGCATTAGGTAAAACCAGTGCTTTGACAATGATTGTAAGGCAAAACAAATGCCATAGCAGTGAAATAAAAATGTAATTTGCTTTATTTTCAAAACTGAAGAACGCTTACATTAATAAAACATTAGATAAGACCTGTGTTTTTTCATTGATTGTAAGTGAGAACAAATGCAAAGCACCCAATTAAGAAAGTAACATGCCTAGTTTTCACAACTGAAGAAACTCCTGCATTTACAGAGGGTTAGGTAAAACAACTCGTTTGACTTTGATTGTAAGTGAAAACAAGTGAAAAGTATCCTATTAAACAAGTACCTTCCTTCATTTTTGAAAAATGTAAAATCCCATTCATTCACAGTGTGTTAGGTAAAATCAGGATTTGACATTGATTGTAGTGAGAACAAGTGCATAGCAGCAAAATAAACTACTTGCTTGTAATTCACACCTGGACAACCTTGTGCATTCACAGAGCATTAGGTATAACCAGTGTTTTGACATTAATTGTGAGTGAAAACATGTGCATAGCAGGAAATGTAACAAGCAATTTGCTTAGTTTTCAAAACTGAAGAACCTCCTTCATTCAGAACCTCCTTCATTCAGATAGGTCAAACAAGTGTTTTGATATTCAATGTAAGTGAAAATAATTGTGTAGCAGCCAATTAAAGAAATAACTTCCTAAGTTTTCACAAATGAAGAAACTACTGCATTCCCAGAATGTTAGGTAAAACCATGGTTTTGACATTGGTTGTAAGTGAAAACAAGTGCATAGCATTCATTTAAAGAAATAATTTGCTTAGTTTTCCCAACTGAAGAAACTACTGAATCCCAAGAGCATTAGGTAAACCATTATTTTGTAATTGATTGTAAGTGAAAACAAGTGATAATATCCAATGAAAAATTAATGTGCTTAGTTTTAACAACTTGAAGAAACAACTGCATTCTCAGTGTATTAGGTAAAACCAAGATATTGATATTGTAAATGAAAACAAGTGAATAGCAGCCAATTAAACAAGTATCTTTCATAGTTTTGAAAAGTGAAGAACATACTGCATTCACAGAGCAATATGTGAAATTAGTGATTTGACATTGATTGTAAGTGAAAAGAAGTGTGATGCAGGTAATTAAATGAGTAACTTGTTAAGTTTTCAAAACTGAATAAACTAATGTATTAAAAGAGCATTAGGTAAAAACATTGTTTTGAAGTTGATTTTAAATGAAAACAAATGCCATAGAAGCCAAATAAAGAAGTAATTTGCTTCATTTTCAAAACTGAAGAACCTCCAACATTGACAGAGCATTAGGTAAAACTAGTATTTTGATATTTATTGTATGTGAAAAGAAATGCATAGCAGCCAATTTAACAAGTCTTGCTTGGTTTTCATGAGTGAAGAAAAGACTGCATTCACAGAATCTTTTGTATCACAACTGCTTTGATATTGATTGTAAGTGAAAAGAAGTGTGAAGCAGGCAATTAAATGAGTAACTTGCTTAGATTTCAAAATTGAAGTTCCACCTATATTCACAAAGTTTTATATAAAACCTGTATTTCATGGATTGTAATAAGAAGAAGTGGAAAGGAGCTAATTAAGGAAGTAACGTGCCTAGATTTCACAACAGAAGAAACTTCAGAATTTACAGAGGGAAAAGTAAAACCACCCTTTTGACATTGAATGTAAGTGAAAACAAGTGAATAGTATTCTATTAAACAAGTAACTTCATTAGTTTTTGAAAACTGAAGAACCTCCTTCATTCACAGTGTTAGGTAAAACCAGGGTTTTCATTTTGGTTGTAAGTGAAAACAATTGCATAGCACTAAAAGAAAAATAGCTTGCTTACTTTTTACAAATGAAGATATTACAGCATTCACAAGTATAAGGTAAAACCAGCATTTTGACTTTGTTAGTGAAAACAATTGTGTTACAGCCATTTATATAAATAACTTGCTTAATTTTCAAAACTAAAGGATGTCCTGCATTCATAGAGTGTTAGGTAAAACCACTCTTTAGCATTGATTGCAAGTGAGAAAAAATACCAGCAAATAACAGAAGTAATTTGTTTAGAATTCAAAAGAAAATAACCTACTGCATTCACAGAGCATTAGGTAGAGCCAGTGTTTGACATTGATTGTAAGTGAAAAGAAATGTGCAGCAGTCATTTAAATGAGTAACTTGAATAGTTTTCCAAAATGAAGAACCACTTACATTCATAAAGCATTAGGAAAAACCAGTGTTTTTTCCTTGATTGTGAAAACAAGTGCAAAGCAGCCAGCTAAGGAATTAACATGCCTAGATTTCACAACTGAAGAATTTCCTGCATTCACAGAGTGTTAGGTAACACCACCATTTTGACATTGATTGAAAATAAAAAGAAGTGTGTAGCAGGAAATTAAATGGATAACTTGCATGGTTTTCAAAACTGAAGAACCACTTACATTCACAAAGGAAAAACGAATGTTTTATCATCGATTGTAAGTAAGAAGAAGTGAATAGTATCTTATTAAACAAGTGCATTGCTTAATTTTTGAAAATTGTAGAACCTCCTTCATTCACAGTGTTTTAGGTAAAACCATGGTTTTCACACTGATTTTAAGTGAAAGCAAGTGAATAGTATTCTATTAAACAAATAATTTCTTAATTTTTAAAACTGTTGAACTCCTTCATTCACAGAGCATTAGGTAAAACCAGGGTTTTGACATTGGTTGTAAGTTAAACCAAGTGCATAGCAGCTGATTAAGGAAGTAACAGGGTCCATTTTCACAACTGAAGAAACTATTGCAATCACAGATTGTTAAGTATCACAACTGATTTGCCATTGACTGTAAGTGAAAACAAGTGTATAGCATTCATTTAAAGAAGTAAATTGCTTAGTTTTCCCAACTGAAGGAACTACTGCTTTCCAAGAGCGTTAGGTAAATCATTGTTTTGTCATTGATTTTAAGTGTAAATAAGTTCATAGCATCCATTGAAAAGTAAGTTGCTTAGTTTTCACAATGTGAAGTAACAACTGCATTCTCAGTGTATTAGTTAGTAAAAACAGTATATTGAAACTGTAAGTGAAAATAAGTGCATAGAAACCAATTAAACAAGTAACTTGCATAGTTTTCAAAACTGAAGAATCTACTGCATTGACAGAGCACTTCATAAAACCAGTATTTTGACATTGATTGTAAGTGAAAACAAGTACCATAGCATTCAAATAAAGAAGTAATTTGCTTTGTTTTCAAAACTGAAGAGCTCCCAACATTTACAGAGCATTAGGTAAAACCAGTGTTTTGATATTTATTGTATGTGAAAACAAGTGCATAGCAATCAATTAAATGAGGACTTGCTTGGTTTTCACAAGTAAAGAAAAATAACTGCATTCACAGAATCTTTTGTATCAAAACTGCTTTGACATTGTAAGTGAAAACAAGTGTGAAGCAGGCAATTAAATGAGTAACTTGCATAGTTTTCAAAATTGAAGAATCACATTCACAAGGGGTTAGGTAAAACAGTATTGTTTCATTGATTGTGAGAACATGTGAATAGTATCCTATTAAACAAATAACTTGATAAATTTTGAAAACTGAAGACCCACCCTCCTTCATTCACACTGCTAGGTAAAACCAGGAATCTGACATTCGTTTTAAGTGAAAACAATTATATAGCATCAAAATAAACTAATTGCTTGGATTTCAAACATGGAGAAACTCATGCATTCACAGATCCTTAGGTAAAACCAGTGTTTTGTCATTGATTGTAAGAGAAAACATGTATGTAACAGGCAGTTAAACAAGCAACTTCCTTAGTTTTCAAAACTAAAGAACCTCATACTTTCACAGAACATTAAGAAAAACAAGAGTTTTGATATTGGATGTAAGTGAAAACAAGTGTGTAGCATCCAATTAAAGAAATAATTTCTTTATTTTCACAAGTGAAGAAAATTCTGCATTCCCAGGACTTTAGGTAAAACCGTGGTTTTCACATTGGTTGTAAGTTAAAACAAGTGAATAGCAGCCAATTAAAGATGTAAAGTTCTTTGTTTTCACAAATAAAGGAACTACTGCAATCACAGAGTGTTAGGTATCACAACTGATTTGCCACTGACTGTAAGTAAAAACAAGTGTGTAGCAGTCATTTAAAGAAGTAAACTGCTTAGTTTTCCCAAATGAAGAAACAACTGCATTCTAAGAACATTAGGTAAATGATTGTTTTGAAATTGATTGTAAGTGAAACAAGTGTATAGACTCCAAAGAAAATGTAACTTGCTTAGTTTTCACAACTTGAAGAAACAACTGTATTTTCAGTGTATTTTGTAAAACCAACATATTGACACTGTAAGTGAAAACCAGTGAGTAGGAGTCAGGTAAACTAGTAACTTGCTTAGTTATCAAAACTAAAGAATCTACTGCATTCACAGAGCATTAGGTAAAACCAATGTTTTGTCATTGATTGTAAGTGAAAACAAGTTCCAGGGCAGCCAAATAAAGAAGTAATTTGTTTAGTTTTCAAAACTGAAGAATCTCCTCCATTCACAAAGTGTTAGGTAAAATCAATGTTTTGATATTTATTGTATGTGAAAACAACTGCTTAGCAGCCAATTAAACCAGGACTTCTTTCATTTTCACAAGCAAAGAAATGATTGCATTCACAGAATCTTATGTATCACCACTACTTTGACATTGAGTGTACTTGAAAGGTAGTGTGATACAGGCAATTTAGTGAGTATCTTTCTTAGTTTAAAAAACTGAAAAACCACTTACAATCACAAAGGTAAACCCTGTGTTTTTTCATTGATTGTAAGTGAGAAGAAGTGACTAGTATCCTATTAAAAAATTTCTTTGGTTAATTTTTGAAAATTGGAGAACTTCCTTCATTCATAGATTGTTAGGTAAAACCAGGGTTTTGACATTGGTTGTAAGTGAAAACACATGCATAGCAGCAAATTAAACTACTTGCTTGGATTACAAAACTGAAGAAACTCATGCATTCACAGATCATTATGCAAATCCAGTGGTTTTTCATTGATTGTATGTGAAAAAAGTGCACAGCCACCAATTCAACAAGGACATGCTTGCTTTTCACATGTGAAGAAATGACTGTATTCACAGAATCTTATGTTTCACCACTGCTTTGATACTGATTGTAAGTGAAAAGAAGTGTGTAGCCGGAAATTAAATGAGTAACTTGCATAGTTTTCAGACTGAGGAACCTCTTACATTCACAAAGAGTTAGGTAAAATCCATTGTTTTCTCATTAATTGTAAGAAAGGAGGAATTAATAATAACCTATTAAACAAGTACCTTGATTAATTCTGTAAATAGGAGAAACTCCTTCATTCACATTGTGTTAGGAAAAACCAGGGTTTTGACTTTGATTGTAATTGAAAACAAGTGAATATTATCCTATTAAACAAGTACTTTCCTAAATTTTTTAAAACATAAGAACCTCCTTCATTCATTGAGCATCAGATAAAAACACGGTTTTGATATTGGTTTTAAGTGAAAACTAGTGCATAGCATCAAATTAAAAAGTAACTTGCTCAGCTTTCAAACTGAAGAAACTGTTGCATTCACAAGCATTAAGTAAAACCAACATTTTGATATTGATTGTAAGTGAAAACAAATGAGTTACTGCCAATAATACAGGTAACTTGCTTAATTTTTTAAAGTGGATGACCTCCTGCAATAATAGAGCATTAGGGAAAACCACTGATTTGGCATTGATAGTGAGAAAAAATACCAGAAAATTACACAAGAAACTTGCCAAGAATTCAAAAGAGTATAAACTACTGCATTCACAGACCATTAGGTGAATTCAGTGCTTTGACATTGATTGTAAGTGAAAAGAAATGTGTAGCAGCCAATTAGATGAGTAACTTGCTTAGTTTTAAAAACTGAAGAACCACTTACATTCACAAAGCATTAGGTAAAACCACTGTTTTTTCACTGATTGTAAGTGAGAAAATGTGAATAGTATCCTACTAAACAATTACCTTGCTTAATTTTTGAAAATTGAAGAACCTCTTTCATTCACAGAGTTGTAGGTAAAACCAGAGTTTTGACGATGGTTGTAAGTAAAGACAAGTGCATAGCAGCAAATTAAACTTCTTGCCTGGAATTGAAAAATGAGGAACCTCATGCTTTCATGGAGCATTAGGAAAATCCAGTGTTTTCAAATTGATTGCAAGTGAAAACAAATGTATAACAGGCAATTGAACAAGCAACTTGCTTTGTTTTCAAAACTGCAGAACTTCATTCATTGACAGAGCATTAGGTCAAAAATTTTTTGATATATAATGTTAGTGAAAACAAGTGCATAGCAGCCAATTAATGAAATAATTTCCTTAATTTTCACAAATGAAGAAACTACTGCATTCCCAGAAACTTAGGTAAAACCATGGCTTTGATATGGATTGTAAGTTAAAACAAGTGCATAGCAGCTAATCCAATAAGTAATGGGTTTTGTTTTCATAACTGAAGAAACCACTGAATTCACAGAGTGTTAGGAATCACAAATGATTTACCATTGATTGTAAGTGAGAACAAGTGCATAACATTCATTTAAAGAAGTAAATTGTTTAGTTTTCCCAACTGAAGAATCTACTGCATTTCAAGAGCCTTAGGTAAACCATTGTTTGGTCATTGATTGTAATTGAAAACAAGTGCATAGCACCCAATGAAAAAGTAACTTGCTTAGTTTTCCCAATTTGAAGAAACAACTGCATTCTCAGCATATTTGGTAAAACCGGTATATTAACGTTGTAACTGAAAACAAATGCATACCAGCCAATTACCCAAGTAACCTGCTAGTTTTCAAAATTGAAGTACGTCCTGAATTTTCAGAGCATTAAGGAAAACCAATGTTTTGACATTGATGGTCAGTGAAAACAAGTGCCATCACTGCCAAACAAAAAAGTAATTTGCTTAGTTTTCAAAAATGTAAAACCTCCTATATTCACAGAGCATTAGGTAAAACCTGTGTTTTTATATTTACTGTATGTGAAAAAAGTGCATAGCAGCCAATTAAAGAAAGATTTGCTTGATTTTCACAGGTGAAGTAATGACTGCATTCACAGAATCTTATATATTGCCATTGTTTGACATTGATTGTAAATGAAATGAAATTTGAAACATACAATTAAATGAATTTGCTTAGTTGTCAAAACTGACAAAGCACTAACATTCACAGAGCATTGGGTAAAACTACTGTTTTTTATTGATTGTAAGTGAAAAGTGTATAGTATCCTATTAAATAAGTACCTTGGTTTATTTTTAAAAATTGAAGAACCTCCTCCATTCACAGAGTGTTAGGTAAAACGAGTTTTTTTTAATATATTTTAAAAGATGCTTAGATTATATAAATACTATACAAAAATTATAGGGATTCCCATGTTCCCCACCTCCCAAATCTTCCATGATGGTCCACATAAATATCTTCCATTAGTTAGCAAATCCCCTGCAATGCATGTACACGTCCTGGGGCTTTGCCACTAAGCATAGACCAAAGCTCATATTGTAAACCACACTCTCTCCCACACTGTTCTGCATGTTATATGCTGATGTAAAATGGCCTATATCTGTCCTTGTGGTGTCTTTCAGGTTAATACCCAAGACGTGAAAAATCCCCTGTATTACAACTGCTTTTCCCTCTCTCGAACCCAAAAGCATCCAGTGACCACTGGCTCCACATCAATGTGATAATTTCTTCCATTGTTTAAATCACAATATGTCTAAAACAGTATACAAGTAAATCCACTCTAGTCCATAGATCTTCCCCCAATTCTGAGGAGTCTGCATTGGTGATGTCCACTCCACCTCCAAGTGAGAGGGAGCTTACATCTCATGGATAAGATGGATGGGATTATCCTGCCTGCAACTGCAGACTCTCTCCATTCCCTGGGATGGCCATTGTCCATCATTATCTCCTCACCAGTTGATTGGTTGAGTCCATTGAGCTGTAAAGCAGGAGTTTCAGCTCCACCAAGATTCCAGGCACAGCTGGCACATGGACAGCCCAAAGGCTCCAGTCTCTGGAAGTACACCTACAAATTCCAGCACAAAGTATAGGTTTGAATAGAAGGCACTGATGGACCATATGCAGGGAGGACTGATTTGCGTCCAACTCAGTCACTCTCAGGAGCACAGATTCCAAAGTATAGTCCATTGATATGGCATCCATCTCTGGAGCTATCCCCTCTTATATAAAACTGGGCGTCTCCAAAGCCCTCAGGAGCCCCTATTTGTGGTGAGATATCCACTTTGGTGTTCTATGTGTTCCTACTGTGTGTGCATAAGCATTACCTCTGGGATGACCTCCAGACTCTCTTTGAAGTCTCTTAGCCATATGAACTCATTTGTCTTTACCCTTCCCCCCTTTTATTCAAGGTCTTTTTCCAGTCATATTGCCAGTTGGAACTTGTAATTAATCCCTCATTTCCAGGGAGGCTTATCCCCAGGAGTCATGTCCCATGCTGTGGGGAAGGTAACGCATTCATAAGCTGAGTTTGACTAAGAGAGAGGCCACATTTGAGCAACAAGGAGGTTCTCAGGTGGCAATCCTTAGGCATGCTATAAAAGTAGGCAAAGTTTCAATTACAAGGGCAAAAACCTATAAGGCTAGTCATCAATAACAAGAACCAATTAGTGGATTATCCTCCTTTGCCAGATACTGCCCCTGCACTCGGGGACTGTTGATGCTCCCTTGGAAAATATGGCAGAGCTCTCCAGGCTGGGAATTCAGTATTCTCTCATTTATTGAGTGATTCTCCACCCCTTGATCACTTGAACAATTTTATAGATCTTTCATGTATATTCCTCCCATGAAACCCCCATACCAGACACTGAACAAATGATCTTCTCCTGCCCCTGCAGTAACCCTTCTCTCATCCAAATCTTCCTTGAAGATGAAGCCCATATAATAGCAAAATACAATTATTAGGAAAATGAAATAATTTTGGTAAGTTTAAATATAAGTGATATAATACATGGAAAGTAAAAAAATCATTAAAAATAAAATACAATTAAAGGATTGGGCTATTCAAATATTGGGAAAAAATAAAATTTTAAACATTTTTCCTTTTATCACTGCATTATAGGGTGTCCAGTCTGTATTGTGACACCTTCCCCCTCTCATTCCCCTGTGTCTCCCAAATTTTCATTTAATTGTAAAAGAAGTTTTAGGTCAACCCAAAGTCACACACAGAATACTAGAGACACTCATATACCAAAAATCCTCCCCCTTTCCTCACCCCATATTAAAACCTTTTTGCATGTGGATGGTAGCATTGTTATAACTGTTATACAGATGGTGAAATATAGCTACTAAACATTGTCAATGGTTTACAGTATAGTTTATAATTTAGATGGTATAGTTTAGTAATTTTTGATGATATTTACCATGCCCTGTGTCTATCACTGTATGGTAATGAAACACATTTCCCCTGACCCCTAAATACCCCTTGTTTGATCTTTTCTGATCCTTCCTCTCCCTCACCCTGGGGCACATGACACCCCCCTCTCTTGACTCATAGGATAACAAGATTCATAGTTACATGCTACAAAAGGTCTTGACATGCTGATTTTCCTCCCCTATTATTATCAACACTTGCTCATAAGAGATACCCACCTCTCTGTTTCTGGGTGAATCAGTCCTCCTAAAGATGGTGTCCATCTTCCCACTCACCATGTGGGTTACCACTCCCCAACACAACAGATTATGACAAGAAGAATATTCACACACTTCCCAGATGCCTACTACATATGCACCCCGTCCTGAATGCCCCCCAACCTATACATTAAACCAGTGACACTACCTTGTCATATTGCCATAAGAGCATTCCCATTCCTGTACTTTCAACCTTATACTCACAAATCCCTTGTTCACCAGGTCCCTCTCCCATCTGTCCCCCCAGTATCCTTGGTATTCTAACCCACCCTTCCTAATCTACACACATGCCAACCCTGCTCCACCAAACCCAGTAATATCACTACTCACCTGTCCTATCCTTCAATATGCAACTATACTCTATCACTTTACCATAGATTATGTCCGTATGGGTGATGGCTCACAACTTTCTCTTCCCTTTCTCTCTCTTGTTAACCATCTTTCAGACAATTCTCAGAGACTGCTCAGTTTCCTCAATTCAAATCAGTGAGGTCATGTACTGTTCATCCATCAATGCCAGGTTTACTTCACTCAACATAAGTTCTTCAAGATTCATCCATGTTATTTCGTGTCTTAGCACTTTAATCATTCTTAGAGCTGAGTAATATTCCATTGTATATATGTACCACATTTTGTTTATCCCTTCATCTGCTGATGGGCACCGGGGCTGATTCCAACTTTTGGCAATAGTGAACAATGCTGCTATGAACATTGGTGTACATATATCTGTTCGTGTCTTTGCTTTCAATTATTCTGGGTATGTACTCACCAGTGAAATTCCTGGATCACATGGAAGGTCTATTTTAGTTTTCTGAGGAACCACCAAACTGTACTCCACAGTGGCTGTACAATTCCACAATCCCACCAGCAATGGATGAAGGTTCCTATCCCACCACATCCTCTCCAACACTTATAGTCTGCAGTGTTTTTAATACCTGCCATTTTGATGCGTGTAAGATGGTATCACACTGTAGTTTTGATTTGCATTTCCCTCATAGCTAGCGATGTCAAGAATTTTTTCATGTGCTATTTAGCCATTTGTATTTCTTCCTTGGAGAAGTGTCTTTTCAGATCTCTTGCCCATTTTTTTTAAATGGGATGTTTGTCTATTTACTTTTGAGGTGTAAGTTTTGTTTATATATGCAGGATATTAGGCTCCTATCATATATATGGTTGCCAAATATTTTCTCCCATTGTGTAGGTTGCCTTTTTATTTTCTTCATAACGTCCTTTGAGGTGCAGAAGTTTTTAATTTTGAGGAAATCCCTTTTATCTATTTTTTCTTTTGCTGCTTCTCCTTTAAATCTTTGATCCATCTTGAGTTGATTTTTGTATAAGGTGTGAGTTGGCATTCCTCTCTCATTCTTTTGGATATGGATATCCAGTTCTCCAAGCACCACTTGTTAAAGAGGCCATTCTCTCCCAACTGAGTTGGCTTGGTGGCCTTGTCGAATATCAGATGACTGTAAATGCAAGGATCTATATCTGAACACTTAATTTGGTTCCATTGGTCAGTATATCTATCTTGTGCCTATACCATGCAGTTTTGAGTACTGTAGCTTTATAGCATGTTTTAAAGTCAGGTAATGTGATACTTCCAACTTCATTTTTCTTTTCCAATATGTCTTTGGTGATTTGGACTTCTTACCTTTCCAAATATATTTTATAGTTAGCTTACCCAGTTACTTAAACAATACAAGGTTGATTTTTACTGGGATTGCATTAAATCTTTAGATTAGTTTGGGTAAGATAGATATCTTGATGATGTTTAATCTTCCTATCCATGAACAGGGAATATTCTTCCATTTATTTAAGTTTTCTTTGATTTCCTTTAACAATGTTGTGTAGTTTTCTGTATATAAGGCCTTTAAATCTTTAGTTAAATTTATTCCTAGGTATTTGATTATTTTAGTTACTATTGTAAATGGTACTTTTTCTTGCTTTCCTCCTCAGATTGCTTGTTATTGGTGTACAGAAATGCTACTGATTTTTGAGCATTGATCTTATAGACTGTGACATTAATGAACTCCTTTATATGTTCTAGAAGGTTTGTTGTAGATTTAACATGGTTTTCTATGTATAGGATTATGTCGTCTGCAAATAGTGAAATTTTTACTTCTTCTTTTCCAATTTGGATGCCTTTTATCTTTTTCTTGCCTCAGTGCTCAAGCAAGTACTTTTAAGACAATGTTAAATAGGGATGGTGATAGTGGGCATCCTTGTCTTGTTCCCAGTCTCAGAGGGAAGGTTTTTAGGATTTCCCCATTGAAGATGATGTTAGCTTTGGGTTTTTCATATATACCCTTTAACATATTCAGAAAGATTCCTTCTACTCCTATTTTTGCAGTGTTTTTATCAGGAAAGAGTGCTGTGTTTTTTCAAATGCTTTTTCTGCATCTATAGAGAAAATTATGTCAATTTTTTCTTTCAATCTCTTTATGTGGGGTTTTTTATTGATTGATTTTCTTATATTGAACCATTCTTGCATACCTGGGGTGAAACCCACTTGGTCATGGTGTATAATCCTTTTGATATGTTGTTGAATGAGATTAGCAAGTATTTTGTTGAGGATTTTAGCATCTAGGTTCATTAGGGAAATTGGTCTGTAATTTTCTTTTATTGTGGTATATTTGTATGGCTTTGATATTAGGGTAATTTTGACATCATAGAATGAGTTAAGCAATATTTCTTCTGCTTCTATATTTTTTTAAAGAGTTTAAGCAAGATTTGTTTTAGCTCTTTCCAGAACGTTTGGTAGAATTCAGCTGTGAAGGCATCTGGTACTGGGCTCTTCTTAGTTAGGAGGTTTTTGATGACTGAGTCTATCACTTTACTTGTAATTGGACTGTTGAGTTCACCAAATTCTTCTTTCATCAGTGTAGGCTGTTGGTGAGTTTCTAGAAAGTTGTCCATTTCCTGTAAATTATCATTCTTATTGGCATATAATTTTTCAAAGTATCCTCTTATGAGGATACCCCTTTATTTCTGTGGGGTCAGTAGTGATATCCCCTTTCTCTGTCCTTATTTGGTATGTTTGCATTTGTTCTCACTTTTTCTTTGTTAGTCTGGCCAAGAGATTGTCAATTTTATTGATCTTCTCAGAACCAAGTTTTGGCTTTGTTGATTTTTTCTAGATCTTTCTTATTCTCTATTTCAATTAGTTCTGCTCTATTCTTGTTTTTTTTCCTTCTATTTCCTTCCTTTAGGTTTAGTTTGTTGTTGTTTTTCCAATGTCTCCAAGTGTGCAGTTAGGTGTTCAATTTTAGCTCTTTCTTCTCTTTTTAATATATGTATTTATGGCAAGGAAATTCCCTCACTGGACAGCTTTGGCTGCATCCCATAGGTTTTGATATGTTGTGTTGTTATTTTCATTAGTTTCAAGGTAGTTACTGATTTCTTTTGAGATTTTCTCTTTGACCCACTGTTTGTCTAAGAGTGTGTTGTTTAACTTTCATATCTTTTTGTTTAATCTGTTTCTCTGACCCTTAATGATATCCAATTTCTTTCCATTGTGGTCAGGGAAATTACTTTGTATAATCTCAGTCTTTGTGAATTCATTGAGAGTTGTTCTGTGGCCTAACATGTGATCATTCTTAGAGTATGATCCATGAGCACTCAAGAAGCATGTAAGTCCAGCTGTATTTGCATGTAGTGTTCTATATATGTCAATTAGGTCCAGGTCCTCTAAAGTATTGTTCAGCATCTTTGTTTCTTTATTGATTTTCTGTCTAGATGTCCTGTCCAATGGTGATAATGGTGTCTTAAAATCCCCCACTATAATGGTAGAGGCTTTTATTTCTCCACTTATTTTTTCCAGAATTTGACTCATGTATTCTGAGGCAACCCAATTAGATGCATAAATATTTATGATTGTTCTCTCTTCTTGAGAGATTACCCCTTTTATTAATATATAGCATCCATCTTTGTCTCTTACAATAGTTTTGCATTAAAGTCTATTTTGTCTGATATTAGGAGAGCTACTTTCACCCTCTTTTGTCTATTGATTGCATGTAAAATTATTTTCCAGCCATTCACTTTCAGCCTCCTTGAATCCCTGGGATGAAGGTGGGTTTGTTGTAGGCAGCATGTAGATGGATCATATTTCCTTACCCATTCTGCCAATCTGTGTCTCTTGATTGGTGAATTTAATCCATTAACATTCAGTGCTATTACTCACAATGTCTTTCTTACTTCAGCCATATTTTCTTTGGGTTAATGTATGCCATATGTTGTTCTTATTCCTCTTTTTGTCTTTTTAGTTATTTTTACACTCTCCTCCAACCCTCTCAACCTTGTTTTTTCCTTTAAACTTGTAAAACTTCCTTTTGTATGTCTTGAAGTGCAGGTTTCTTATGGACATACTCTCTTAATTTCTGTTTATCTGTGAGTATTTTGAACTTTCCATCTTTTTTGAATGCCGGTTTTGCAGGATAAAGAATTTGTGGCTGGAAGTTTTTTCTTTTGGTACTTTGACTATGTCATACCACTGTGTTTTTACCTCCATGTTTTCAAATGAGAAATCTGTACTTAATCTTATTGTGCTTCCATTATATGTGATGGTTCTCTTTTCTCTTGGTGCATTGAGTATTTTCTCTTTGTCTTGAGCATTGGACATTATAAGAAGTGTATGTATTTGAGATGGCCTGTTGGGATTTATACTGTTTGGAGTGCCCTATTCTTCCTGGACATGTACATCAATCTTTCTCAATTGGATTGGGAAGTTTTCAGCCATTATTGAACCAGGCCAATGAAAATAGAATCTGGCTCAGTTTTTAAAACTGAAGAATCACCTACATTCAGAGCATGGTAGGAAAAAAGTGTTTTTCCTTTTATTTAAGTGAAAACAAGTGCATTGCAGCAAAAGAAAGAAGTATCATACATAGTTTTCAAAACTGAGCAAACCACTGCATTGGCATATCATTTAGTAAAAGAAGTATTTTGACATTTATTGTGAGTGAAAGAATGTTAATAGCAGCCAAGGAAAATAATATATTACTCACCTTTCAAAATTGAAGTACTTCCTGCATTCACAGAACATTAGGAAAAACCAGTGTATTGAAGTTGATTTTAGGTGGAAAGACGTGCATAGAATCAAATGAAACAGAAATCTTACTTTGATTTAAAAAGTGAAGAAACTACTGCATTGGTATAGTAAAAGCAGTGTTTTGACATTGGTTGTAAATGAAAACAAATTCATAGCAGCCAAGGAAAGAAGTATCTTATTTACTTTACAAAAGTGAAGCATCTCCTGTGTTCACAGAGCATTAAGTAAAACGACAGGTTTGATATCGATTATCAGAGGAAACATATGCATAGCAGCCACTGAAACAAGTTTCTTAGTTTTCAGAATTAAAGAATCAACTGTGTTCAGAGTGTATTCAGCAAATCATGGGGTTTGAAGTTGATTGTAAGTGAAAACATTGGCATAGTCTCCAATGAATAGAGTATATTGCTTAGTTTTCAAAAGTGAAGAAGCTCCTGCATTCAGAGAGTGATAGGTAAAACCATGTTTTGACTTTGATTATAAGTGAAAACACATGCATAGCAGCCAAGGAAACAAGACTCATTCTAAATTTTCAAACTGAAAAACCTACAGAATTCACAGAGCATTAGGTAAAACCAGTTTGTTGAAGTTGATTGAAAATGAATCACGTGCACAGCAGCAAATGAAACAAGAATCTTACTTAGATTTCAATACTGAAGAAACAACTGCATTGCTATAGCATTAGATAAAAGCAGGGTTTTGTCTTTGTGAGTGCAAGCAAGTGCATAGTAGCCAAAGAAACAAGAATCTTACCTTTCAAAATTGAATTACCTCCTGCATTCTCGGAGTGTTTGGTAAAACCAGTGTTTTGAAGTTGATTGTAAGTGAAAACACATGCAAAGCAGAAAATGAGATGCAAAACTTACTTACATTTCAAAAATGAAGAAACAACTGCAATGGAATAGAATTAAGTAAAAGCCATGATTTGACACTGGTTGTAACTGAAAACAAGTGCATAGAAACCAAGGAAACAAGACTCTTTCTTAGTTTACAGAATTGAAGAACTCCTGTAAATCACAGAGCATTAGGTTTAAACTAGAATTTTGAAGTTGATTGTAAATTGAAACAAGTGCATAGCTGCCAATGAAATGAATATTTTGCTTAGTTTTGAAAAGAGAGTAAATCACTGCGTTGGCACAGAATTATGTAAAAGCAGTGTTTTGACATTGATTGTGAGTGAAAGCATGTGCATAGCAGCCAAAGAATCAAGTACTTGATTCTTTGGCTGCTATGCACATGCTTTCACTCACAATCCTTCTTACCTGTCAAAATTGAAGTAACTCCTGAATTCACAGTGTGTTAGATAAAACCAGTGTTCTAACATTGATCATAAGTGAAAACACGAGCATATCAGCCAAAGAAACAATGCTCAGTCTCACTTTTCAAACAGAAATGCTACTTTATTGACAGAGTATTAGGTAAAACCACTGTTTTGAAGTTGATTGTAAGTGTAAATTCTTGCATAGCAACAAATGAAACAAGAATGTTACTTAGATTTCAAAACTGAAGAAACCACTGCTTTGGTATAGCATTAGGTAAAAGCAATGTACTCACATTCATTGTGAATGAAATGAAGTGCATAGCAGCCAAAGAAACAAGTATCTTAATTACTTTTCAAAACTGTAGTATCTCCTTCATTCACAGAGCATTAGATGAAATCAGTGTTTAGAAGATAATTGTAAGTGAAAACACGTTCATAACAGCAAATGAAACAAGAATCTTACCTGGATTTCAAAGGTGAAGAAACTATTGCTTTGTCATAGCATTAGGCAAAAGTGGTCTTTTGACATTGGTTACAGGTAAAAACAACTGCATAGTAACCAAGGAAAGAATTATCTTACTTACTTTACCAAAGTGAAGAACCTCATGTATTCACAGAGGATTAGGTTAAAGTCAGGATTTTGAAGTTGATTGTAACTCAAAAGAAGTACATAGTCATCAAAGAAATGAGCAGCTTTCTAATTTTCAAAAGTGGAGACCCTACTGTGTTCAGAATGTGTTAGGTAAAACCAGTGTTTGCCTTTGAATCTAAGAGAAATCAAAACTGAAAAACCAACTATATTCACAGAGTTTAGGTAATCCATG
>JAKSZT010037883.1:27417-40277 GCA_026826555.1 Tolypeutes matacus
GATGTTGATTGTAAGTGAAAACAAGTGCATAGAAGCCAAGGAAACAAATATCTCACTTACTTTACAAAAGTGAAGAACTTCCTTTATTTACAGAGCATTAGGTTAAAATGAGGATTTTGAAGTTGAATGTAAATTAAAAGAAGTGCATAGCTGTCAATGAAATGAGAATATTAGTAAGTTTTCAAAACCAGAGAACCTCCTGCATTCAGACTGTGTTAGGTAAAACTAGTGTTTGCATTTGTGTCTAAGTGAAAACAAGTGTATAGAAGCTTGGAAACAAGTAACTTGCTTAGTTTTTAAAAACTGAAGACATTAAGGAATTGGCATAGCAATAGGAAAAACTGTGTTTTGACAATGATTTGTAAATGAAAAGAAGTGCATATTAGCCAAGGAAACAAACTTTACAAATGTGAATCACCTCCTGTGTTCACAGAGCATTAAGTAAAACCAGAATTCTGACATTGATGGAAACAGATGCATAGCAGCCACGGAAACAGGTTTCTTTCTTAGTTTTCAAAGATAAGAATCAATTGCGTTCTCAGAGCATTAGGTAAAACCGCGATTGAAGTTGATTGTAAGTCAAAACATGTGCATAATCTCAAATGAAAAGAGTTTATTGTTTATTATCAAAATTGAAGAAACTGCTGCATTCAGAGAGTGTTAGATAAAACCAGCATCTTGAATTTGATAATAAGTGAAAGCACATGTATAGCAGCCAATGAAACAAGACTCAGTCTTAGTTTTCAAACAGAAAAACCTACTTTTTTCACAGAGTATTAGGGAAAACCACTGTTTTAAAGTTGATTGTAAGTGAAAACATGTGCATAGCAGCAAATGAAACAAGATTCATACTTAGATTTCAAACCTGAAGAAACCACTACATTGGCATAGCATTAGGTAAAAGCAGGGTTTTCACATTGATTGTGAGTGAAAGCAAGTGCATACAAGCCAAGGAAACAAGAATCTTACTTACCTTGTAAATTGAAGTTCCTCCTGCATTCACAGCGTAAGGTCAAAATCACTGTTTTGAAGTTGATTGTAAGTGAAAACACGTTCAAGTGCATAGCAGCCAAGGAAAAAAAGTACCTTAATTACTTTACATAAGTGATGAATCACCTGTATTCACAAAGTGTTAGGAAAAGCAGTGTTTTGACATTGATTATATGTGAAAAAATGGGCAAAGCAGCCAATGAAACAAGTTTCTTTATTGGTTTACAAAACTGAAGAACTGAGTGAATTCACAGAGCATTAGGTAAAAATGTGTTTTGAAATTGATTGTAAGTGAAAACAAGTGCATAGCAGCAAATGATACAAGAATCTTACTTAGATTTCAAAAGTGAAGAAACATCTGCATTGGCATAGCCTTAGGTAAAGGGGTGCTTTCACTTGGATTGCAAGTGAAAACAAGTGCATAGCAGGGAAGGAAACAAGTAACACACTTGCATTTCAAAACCACAGTAACTCCTGAATTCAAAAGTGTTAGATAAAACCAGTGTTTTAACATTTATAATAAGCTAAAACACATGCAGTGCAGCCAATGAAACAAGATTCTTTCTTCAATTTCAAAACTGAAAACTGACTGCATTCAAAGAGTTTTAGGTAAACCAGGGTTTTGAAGTTAATTGTAAGTCATAACACGTGCATAGTTGCAAATGAAAAGAGTATCTTCCTTAGTTGTCAAACTGAAGAACCACACGCATTCAGAGTGTGTAAGGTAAAACCAGTGCTTTGAATTTTTTTTTCTTTTCAATAGCTTTATTTTTTTTAAATATATGCATATATGTGTATTTGCTTACAAAAATGTTATATATATATATATATATATACATATATTTTAAGAGGTGCTTAGATTACCCAAAATATTACATGGAACCCACTGGGATTCCCATGTTGCCCACCTCCCACACCTCCCACCACATCCCACACAAACATCTCCCACAGTGTGGCCCACCACCCTCAATGAACTTACACATCCTGGGTTTTATTGTAAGTCAAAACAAATGCATTGCAGCCAAGGAAACAAGTATCATCCTTAGTTTTCAAAACTGACCAAACCACTGCATTGGTATAGCATTTGTTAAAAGCAGTGTTTTGACCTTGATTTTGAGTGAAAGGAAGTGCATAGCAGCCATTATAGAAGTATCTTACTTACTTTACAAAGTGTAAAACCTCCTGAATTCACAGAGCATTAGGTTAAAACCAGGATTTTGAAGTTGATTGTATCTCAAAAGAAGTGCATAGCTGGCAATGAAATGAGGATCCTGTTAGTTTTCAAAAATGGAAAACCTCTGGCATTCAGACTGTGTTAGGTAAAACAAGTGTTTGCCTTTGAGTCTAAGTGAAAACAAGTGCATAGAATCCAAGGAAACAAGTAAATTGCTAAGTTTTCAAAACTGAAGGAATTAGTGTATAGTCATACCACTAGGTAAAAGCAGTGTTTTGATATTGATTGTAAGTGAAAACAAGTTCATAGCAGCTGAGGAAACAAGTATCTTCCTTACCTTTCAAAATTGAAGAATCTCCTGCATTCACAGAACCTTAGGTAAAGCCAGTGTTTTTACTTTGATTATAAATGAAAACAGGCACATAATAGCCAATGAAACAAAGCAGTCTTATTTTTCAAGCTGAAAAACCTAATATATTCTCAGAGCATTAGGTAAAATCAGTGTTTTGATGTTGATTTTAAGTGAAAAAACAAGCATAGCAGCAAATGAAACAAGAATCTTACTTAGATTTCAAAACTGAAGAAACCACTGCATTTGCATAGCATTAGGTAAAAGCAGGCTTTTGACCTTGACTGTGATTGAAAGCAAGGGCATAGTAGCCAAGGAAACAAGTAAATTTCATATTTTACAAAAGGAAGGAAACTTCTGAATTCACGGAGCATTAGTTCAAACCATAATTTTGAAATTGAGAGAAACTCAAAAGTGCATAACTGTCAATGAAAAGAGTATCTTGAATAGTTTTGAAAACTGAAGAAACCACTGCATTGGCATAGTGTTAGATAAAAGCAGGGTTTTGACATTGATTGTGAGTGAAAGAAAGTGCATAGCAGCCAAAGAAAAGAGCATATTTCTTACCTTCCAAATTGAAGTACCTCTTGCATTCACAAAGCATTAGGTGAAACCAATGTTTTGAAGTTGATTCTGAGTGAAAATACGTGCAGAGCAGCCAATGAAACAAGATTCTTTCTTCATTTTCAAAACTGAAAAACTGACTGCATTCCCAGAGATTTAGGTAAACAGGGTTTTTAAGTCAATTGTAAGTCAAAACACATGTAATGTTGCCAATGAAAAGATGATCTTCCTTAGCTGTCAAAACTGAAAAAACCGCCAGTTTTCAGAGTATATCAGGTAAAACTAACGTTTTGAATTTTATTATAGTGAAGACAAGTGCATTGCAGCCAAAGAACCAAGTATCTTGCTTAATTTTCAAAATGGAAGAAACCACTGCACTGGGGTGACATTAGGTAAAAGCAGTGTTTTGACATTGGTAGTGACTGAAAGCAAGGGCATAGAAGGCAAAGAAACAAGTATCTTATTTATCATTCAAAATTGAAGTACTTCATGCATTCACAGAATGTTAGGTAAACCAGGGTTTGAAGTTGATTGTAAGACAAAAGATGTGCTTATTCTCCAATAAAAGGAATATATTGCTTAGTTTCCAAAATTGAAGAATCTCTTGCCTTCAGAGAGTGTTAGGTAAAACCAATGCTGGACTTTGATTTTAGGAGAAAACATGTGCATAGCAGCCAATGAAACAAGTCTCAGTCTTATTTTTCAGAACTGAAAAACGTACTATATGCATAGAGCATTAAGTAAAAACAGTGTTTTCAAGTTGATTGTAAGTGAAACCACATTCACAGAAGATAAGAAAAAAAGAATCTTACTTAGAATTCAAAACTGAAGAAATGTCTGCATTGTCATAGCATTAGGTAAAAGCAGCCTTTGACATTGATTATAAGTGAAAACAAGCACATAGCAGCCAAGGAAACAATTATCTTTCTAACTTTACAAAAGTGAAGAACGTCTTGCGTTCACAGAGCATTAAGTAAAACTGGAGTTTTGACATTGATTATAAGTGAAAACACGTGTAGAGCAGTCAATGGAACAATATTCTTTCTTCATTTTCAACACTGAAAAACCGACTGCATTCACAGAGTTTTAAGGAAACCAGGGCTTTAAAATTGATTGTGAGTCAAAACTCACGCATACCGGCCAATGAAAAGAGTATATGCGCTTAGTTTTCAAAAGGGAGAACCCCCTGCATTCAGAGAGTGTTAGGTAAGACCAGTGTTTTGAATTTTATTGTAAGTGAAAACAAGTTCATTGCAGCCATGGAAAAAAGTATATTGCTTAGTTTTCAAAACTGAAGAAATCACTGCCTTTGTACAGCATTAGGTAAAAGCAGTTTTTCACATTGTTTGTGAGTGAAAGCAAGTATATCGCAGTCAAGGAAACAAGTATCTTACTTACCTTTCAAAATTGAAGTGCCTTCTGCATTCAAAGAGTGTTAGTTAAAACCGTGTTTGGAAGTTGATTATAAGTGAAAACACAAGCATAGCAGCAAATGAAATAAGAATCTTACTTAGATATCAAAAGGAAAGAAACTACCACAAAGCATAGCATTAGGTAAAAGCAGAGCTTTGATATTGATTGTATGTGAAAACAAGTGCACAGCAGTAAAGGAAACACGTATCTTTCTTACTTTAAAAAAGTCAAGAACGTCCTGTATTCAGAAAACATAAGGTTAAAACCAGGATTTTGAAGTTCATTGTAACTCAAAAGAAGTGCATAGCTGCCAATGAAATGAGTATCTTTCTTAGTTTTCAAAACAGGAGACTTTCCTGAATTCAGACTGTGTTAGGTAAAACCAGTGTTTAGTTTTGAATGTAAGGGAAAACAAGTGCATAGAAGCCAATTAAAGAAGTAGCATGCTTAGTTTTCACTACTGAAGAAACTACTGCATTCACAGAGTGTTAGGTATAACAACTGATTTGACCTTGACTGTAAGTGAAAACAAGTGTGTAGCATTCATTTAAAGAAGTAATTTGCTTAGTTTTCCCAACTGAAGAAACTATTGCATGAGAAGACTGTTAAGTAAACTATTGTTTTGTCATTGATATTAAGTGAAAACAAGTACATACAGCTGATGAAAAAGTAAGATGCTTAGTTTTCACAACTTGAAGAAACAACTGCATTCTCATCAAATTATGTAAAACCAGTATATTGACATTGTAAGTGAAAACAAGTGCAAAGCAACCATCTAAACAAGTAAGTTCCTTATTTTACAAAACTGAAGGATTCCTGCATTCATAGAACATTAGGTAACACCACTGATTTTTCATTAATTGCAAGTGAGAATAAATACCAGGCAATAATATAAGTAATTTGGTTTGAATTCCAAACAGAATAACCTATGGCATTCACAAAATATTAGGCAAAACCAGTTCTTTGGCACTGATTGTAAGTGAAAAGAAGTATGCAGCTGGCATTTAAATGAGTAACTCACATAGTTTTCCAAACAAATGAGCCAGTTACATTCAAAAGTGTTAGGTAAAACCAGTGTTTTTATTTTGATTGTGGTAACAAGTGCAAAGCAGCCAATTAAGCATGTAATGTGCCTAGTTTTCAGAACAGAAGAAACTCCTGCATTCACAGATTGTTAGGTAAAACCACCATTTTGATATTGATGGTAGGTAGATATTGAAAGTAGTGTGTATCATGCAATTAAATGAGTAACTTGCTTAGTTTTCAAAACTGAAGAACCACTTACATTCATATAGCATTGTGTAAAACCAGTGTTTTTTCATTTATTGTAAGTTAGAAAAAGTGAATATTATTCTATTGAACAAATACTTTCCTTAATTTTTGAAAACTGAAGAGCCTCCTTCTTTCAGAAAGCATTAGGAAAAACCAGCGTTTTGACATTGGTTGTAAGTGAAAACAAGTGCGTAGAAGGCAATTAAACAAGCAACATGCTTAGTTATCAAATCTGAACAACCTACTTCATTCACAGAGCATTAGGTCAAACAATAGTTTTGATTTCGAAAGTAAGTGAAAAAAAGTGCATAACACCCAATTAAAGAAATAACTTCCTTTGTTTTCACAAATGAAGAAACTACTGTATTCCCAGAACATTAGGTAAAACCATGGTTTTGACATTGTTTGTAAGTTAAAGCATGTGCATAGCAGCTAATCAAATAAGTAATGCCCTTTCTTTTCACAAACGCAGAAACTACTGCTTTCAAGGTGTTAGTTATCACAACTGATTCGTCATTGATTGCAAGTTAAAAGAACTGCAGAGCACTCATTTAAAGAAGTAAATTGCTTAGTTTTCCCAAGTGAAGAAGCTGCTGCATTCAAGAGCGTTAGGTAAATCATTGTTTAGTCATTGATTGTAAGTGAAAACAATGGCATAGCACCCAATGGAAAATGAACATAAATTTACAACTTGTAGAAACAACTATATTCTGTGTATTAGGTAAAACCACCATGTTGACATTGTTAGTGAAAACAAGTGCTTAGCAGCCAAATAAACAAGTAACATGCTTAGTTTTCAAAACTGAAGAACCTACTGCATTCACAGAGCATTGGGATAACCAGTGTTTGACATTGACTGTAAGTGAAAACATGAGCCATAACAGCCAAATAAAGAAGTAAATTGCTTAGTTTTCAAAACTGAAAACCTACTGCTTTCACACAGCATTAGGTAAAACCAAGGTCTTGATATTTATTGTATGTTAAAACAAGTGCATATCAGCCAACTAAACAAGGATTTGCTTGGTTTTCAGTAATGAAGAAATGACTGAATTCACAGAACCTTATGTATCACCACTGCATTGACATTGATTGTAAGTGAAAAGAAGTGTGAAACAGGCAATTAAGTGAGTAAGTTGTTCAGATTTCAAAATTGGGCTAATTCCAACTTTTGGCAATAGTGAACAATACCACTATGAACTTTGTTGTGCACAAATCTGTTCGTGTGTTTGCTTCAATTCTTCTGGGTATATACCCAGCAGTTGAATTGCTGGGTCATACAGAAGATCTGTTGTTAGTTTTCTGAGGGACTGCCAAACTGTCCTCCAGAGTGGCTGGATCATTCCACAATCCCACCAGCAGTGGATGAGGGTTCCTATTCCTCCCCATCCTCTCCAACACTTATAGTCTGCTGTTTTTTTAATAGCTTCCATTCTGATGGATGTAAGATAGTATCTCATTGTAGTTTTGATTTGCATTTCCCTAATAGCCAGTGATGTTAAGCATTTTTTCCGTGTGTTTTTTAGCCATTTGTATTTCTTCCTTGGAGAAGTGTCTTTTTAGGTCACTTGCCCATTTTTAAATGGGTTGTTTGTCTTTTTATTTTTAAGGTGTAGGATTTCTTTTTATATGCAGGATATTAGGCTCCTATCAGATATATGGTTGCCAAGTATTTTCTCCCATTGTGTAGGCTGCCTTTTTATTTTCTTAATAATATCCTTTGAGGTGCAGAAATTTTTAATTTTGAGGAGATCCCATTTATCTACTTTTTCTTTTGCTGCTTGTTTTGGGTGTGAAGTTTTTAAAACCAATTCCTATTACAAAGTCCTGTAGATGCTTCCCTACATTATCATCCAAGGTTTTTGTGGTTTTGGTTTTTATATTTAGATCTTTGATCCATCTTGAGTTGATTTTTGTACAAGGTGTGAGATGGTATTTCTCTCATTTTTTGGTTATGGATATCCAGGTCTCCAAGCACCACTTGTTAAAGAGGCCATTCTCTTCCAACTGAGAGGGCTTGGAGGCCTTGTTGAATACCAGATGAATGTATGGGCAAGGATCTATCTCAGAACTTTCAATTAAGATCCATTGGTCCGTATGCCTATCCTTGTGCCAATACCATGCAGTTTTGACCACTGTAGCTTTGTAGCATGTTTTAAAGTCAGGTCGTGTGATACTTCCAAATTCCTTTTTCTTTTACAATATGTATTTGGTGATTCAGGGTCTCTTACCTCTCCAAATATATTTTCTAGTTAGTTTTTGCAGTTCCTTAAAATATATAGTGTTGATTTTTACTGGGATTGCATTAAATCTGTAGATTATTTTGGGTAGGATGGATATTTTGATGATGTTTAATCTTCCTATCCATGAACAGGGAATAGTCTTCCATTTATTTAAGTCTTCTTTTATTTCCTTTAACAGTGTTGTGTGGTTTTCTGTATATAAGTCCATTGCATCTTTAGTTAAATTTATTCCTAGGTATTTGATTATTTTAGTTACTCTTGACAATGGTATTTTTGGAGGGGGGTTTCCTCCTCAGATTCCTCATTATTGGTGTACAGGAATGCTACTGATTTTTGAGCATTGATTTTATAACCTGCAACATTACTGAACTCCTTTATAAGTTCTACAAGCTTTGTTGTCGATTTCTCAGGGCTTTCTATGTATAGGATCATGTTGTCTGCAAATAATGAAATTTCTACTTCTTCTTTTCCAATTTGTATGCCTTTTACATCTTCTTCTTACCTCAGTGTTCAAGCAAGTACTTCTAAAACAATGTTAAATAGGAGTTTTGATAGTGGTCATCCTTGTCTTGTTCCTGATCTCAAAAGGAATGCTTTTACAATTTCACCATAGAAGATGATGTTAGCTGTGGATTTTTCATATACACCCTTTGGAATATTCAGAAAGTTTCCTTTTATTCCTATCTTTTGCAGTGTTTTTATCAGGAAGGAGTGCTGTATTTTGTCAAATGCTTTTTCTGCAACTATAGAGATGATCATGTGATTTTTTTCTTTCAATCTGTTTATGTGGTGTATTACATTGATTTTCTTATATTGAACCATCCTTGAATACCCGGGATAAAATCCACTTAGTCATGATGTATAATTCTTTTGATATGTTGTTGAATGTGATTAGCAAGTGTGCTTTTGAGGATTTTAGCATCTAGGTTCATTAGAGAAATTTGTCTGTAATTTTGATTCTTTATTGTATCTTTGTTTGGCTTTGGTATTAGGGAAATTTTGGCATCATAGAATGAGTTAGGCAATATTCATTCTACTTCTGTATTCGGAAGAGATTAAGCATGATTGCTGTTAGCTCTTTCCAGAATGTTTGATAGAATACAGCTGTGAAGCCATCTGGTCCTGTGCACTTCTTAGTTGTGAGGTTTTTGATAACTGAGTCAATCTCTTTACTTGTAATTGGATTGTGGAGTTCATCAATTTCTTCTTTCATTAATGTAGGCTGTTTGTGAGATTCTAGAAATTTGTCCTTTTCCTCTAAATTGTCATTCTTGTTAGCATATAATTTTTCAAAGTATCCTCTTATGATACTCTTTATTTCTGTGGGATCAATAGTGATATCACTTGCTCATTCCTTATTTTGTACATTTGCATCTGTTCTATTTCTTTGTTAGGCCAACTAAGACTTTGTCAATTTTATTGATCTTCACGAAGTACCAGCTTTTGATATTGTTTATTTTTCGTAATGCTTTCTTATTCTCTATTTCATTTAGTTCTGCTCTAATCTTTGTTATTTAATTCTTTATACTTCCTTTAGGTTTAGTTTGTTGTTCTTTTTTCAATTCCTCTAAGTGTGCTGTTAGGCCTTAAATTTTACCTTTTACTTCTTTTTTAATATGTGTATTTATGGCTATGAACTTCCCTGTCAGGTCAGTTTGGCTGCATCCCATAGGTTTTAATATGGTGTGTTGTCGTTTTCATTAGTTTCAAGGTATTACTGTTTTCCTTTGAAATTTCCTCCTTGACCCCCTGTTTGTCTAAGAGTGTGTTGTTTAACTTCCATATCTTTGTGCTTAATCTGTTTCTCTTACCCTTAGTGATTTCCAATTTCATTCCATTGTGGTCAGAGAAATTACTTTGTATAATCTCAATCTTTCTGAATTCATTGAGAGTTGTTCTGTAGCCTAGCATGCAGTCTGTCTTGGAGTATGATTCATGTGCACTTGAAAAGCTTGTAAATCCTTCTATATTTGGGTGTAGTTTTCTGTAGATATCTATTAGGTCCAGGTGATGTACTGTGTTCTTCAGAGCCTTTGTTTATTATTGATTATTTTTAAAGATATATGGTCTAATTGTGATAATGGTGTATTAAAGTCCCCCACTATAATTGGAGAGGCATTTATTTCTCCACTTAGCTTTTCCAGAGCTTGCCTCATGTGTTTTGAGGCACCCTGATTAGGTGCCTAAATGTTTATGATTGTTCTTTCTTCTTGAGAGATTACCCCTTTTACTAACATAGTGTCCATCTTTGTCTCTTACAATAGATTTGCATTTAAAGTCTATTTTTTCTGATTTTAGGATAGCAAACTCTGCCCTTTTTTGGCTATTGTTAGCATGTAAAATTGCTTTCCAGACATTCATTTTCACCCTCCTTGAATCCCTGGGTTGAAGGTGGGTTTCTTGTAGAAAGCATATAGATGGATTGTATTTCCTTATCCATTCTGCCAATCTGTTTCTCTTGAGTGGTGAATTGAATCCATTAACATTCAGTGTTATTATTCACAATGAATTTCTTACTTCAGCCATATTTTCTTTGAGTATGCTGTTTTTATTTCTCTTTTTGCCATTTAATTATTTTACACTCTTCTCCAATGATCTCTCTATCTTTTTTTCCTTTCAACTTGTAGAACTTCCTTTAGTATTTCTTTCTTTTTTTTTATTATGGGTAAGAATCAAAATTATCACAATATATACAAACATTTGCAAAATGATATATAAATATATATGCATATGTGTATTTGCTTACAAAAATGTTATTTATATATATATATACATATATTTTAAGAGGTGCTTAGATTACCCAAAGTATTACACGGAACCCACTGTGATTCCCATGTTGCCCACCTCCCACACCTCCCCCCACATCCCACACAAAGATCTCCCACAGTGTGGTCCACCACCCTCAATGAACTTACACATCCTGGAGCCTTGCCACCAACCATAGACCACAGTTCACACTGTAGACCACACTCTCTCCCACTCAGTTCTGAGTGGTGTGTGCTGATTTAAAATGGCCTACATCCTTGCCACAACAGTATACAGGATAACCTCCAACACATAAAGAAGCCCCTGTATTTCAACTGCTCATCTCCTCCCTACCCCAAAAGTGTAAAGTGGCCACTGGCTCCACCTCATTGTTATAATATCTTGCATTGCTAGAATCACCATATGTGAACAAGAGAATACCATCAAGTCCACTCTAGTCCATAGTTCTTCCCCCAATCCAGAGGGGACTGGGATGGTGATGTCCACTCCACCTCCAAGTGAGAGAGGACTTATATCCCATGGATATGGTGGGTGGGATGATTCTGCCTGCTGATGCAGGCCCTCTCCATTCCCTGGGATGGCCACTGCCCATCGTTGTCTCCTCACCAGGTGACTTGGATGAGTCCATTGAGCTGTAGGGCAGGAGTTGCAGCTCCACCTCGATTTGATGGACACCTGGTACATAGGTAGGCGGGATGCTTCAGTCTCTGGAAGAATGCCTAAAAACTCCAGCATCGCATATATGTTTGAATAGAAGGCACTGGTGAACCATGTGCAGGGAGGACTTATTTGAGTCTAAATCCGTCACTCTCAGGAACACAGATTCCAAAATAGAACCCACTGATAAGGCATCAGTCTGTGGTGCTATCCCCCCTTATATAGGACCAGGGTGTCTCCGGAGCTCTCAGGAACCTCACTGAGTGGGGTGATAGGCACTTAGATGTTCTATGAGCTCCTACTGAGGTGTGCATATGAGTTACCTCTGGGATGACCTCCCGACTCTCTTTAAAATCTCTTAGCCACTTGACTCATTTGTCTTTACCATTTCCCCCTTTTATTCAAGGTCTTTTTCCAGTTGTGTTGTCAGTTGGCACTTGGGAAAAGTTTTCAATTAACAAAATGGTGCCTCGGACAAACCTCATTGGCTACGATACTGCCACTGCGCAAAGCTGCCAGTAGGCACTTGGTATTAATCCCTCGTTGCCAGGGAGGCTCATCCCTGGGAGTCATGTCCCACGTTGGGGGGAAGGTAATGCAATCATATGCTGAGTTTGGCTTAGAGAGAGGCCACATTTGAGCAACAAGGAGGCTCTCAGGTGGCAACCCTTAAGCACCCCACAACTGCAGGCTAAGTCTCATTTACAAGAGCAAAGACTCACAAGGGTAGTCATCAATAAAAAAAAAACAAACAAAAATCATCAGTGGGTCATCCTATTTTGACAGGCACTGTCCCTACACTCAGAGGACTATTGCTGCTCCCTTGGAGATTGTGGCAGAGCTCTCCAGGCTAGGAATTCATTCCCTCATTTATTGTGTGATTATCCACCCATTGTGACCATGTCCCATCTCCCGATCCTTTGAATGATTTTGTATATCTTTCATGTATATTCGGTTGAACCAATCCCCACGAAACCCCCCCCAGACACCCTCCCCCCAATAATCCCCCACAGTACCCATTGTAACCCTTCTGTGATCCAAATCCTCCATGAACATTTAGTCCATAAAATAATCCAGTACACTTACTAGGAAAAAGAAACAAGTGTGATAAGCTTACATGGAAGAGACAAACATAAGGAAACTCAGGGGGAAAAAAAAAAGAGAGAAGGAAAAAAAACAAATAATCAAACAAAGAACAAAACAAAATTAAATATAATTAGTGGATTGGGACATTCAAAAAATGGGCAAAAAAGCAAAGGAAATGCCTTTAAAATATATATATATATATATATTCATTTTTTTCCTTTCTTTTTTCTTTTTTCCCTTTTTTCCTTCCCTTTACCACTGTGTTATCGGATGTCTGGTGTGCCATGACACCTTCCTCCTCTCAATTCCCATTGTTTCCCAATTTTTCATTTAATTTTCAAAGAAGTTT
>JAKSZT010037885.1:0-13835 GCA_026826555.1 Tolypeutes matacus
AAAACATATCATAACAAAACATATGGGGTGCAGCAAAGGCAGTGCTCGGAAGGAAATTTATACCTCTAAATACTTACATAAATAATAAGAAAGATCTCAAATTAATATCCTCTCATAAAACCATGAGGAACTAGAAAAAGAAATGCAAACTAAAAATAAAGTTAACAGTAAGAAGGGAATAATAAAATTTAGAGTGGAGATAAATGAAATTGAGAATAGAAAACAACTGAATCAATGAAAACAAAAGTTTAATCTTTGATAAGATTAGTGAAATTGAGAAATCTTTAGCTAGACTGACAAAGAATATAAGAGACGAGATGCAAATAACTGAAAAGAAAATCATAACCTCATTTTCCTTACCAAAATAGATGCAAAAATCTTCAACAAAATGCTAATAAATCAAATCCAAGAGAATATTAAAAGCATTATACCTCATTACACAGTGGGATTTATCCCAGGAATGCAAAATTGGTTCCACACAAGAAAAGCAATTAATGAATTGAATATATCACATTAAAAGAATGAAGTAAATAGCATGCAGGGAAGGGTAATCAGTATTTTGTTGAGGATTTCTGCATCTATATTGGTAAGGAAAATTGGTCCCTAATTTTCAGTTCTTGCAATGTCTTTATCTGATTTTGTATTATGGTAAAACTGGCCGTATAGAACGAGGGAAGAGTTGTCTCAGAATGAGTTAAGAAGGGTTTCTTCCACTTTAATTTTTTGTAAGAGTTTGAGAAAGATTGATGTTAATTCTTTTTTGATGTTTTGTAAAATTTACCAGTGAAGCCATCTATTCCCAGAGTTTTCTTTTTTGAAGGTTTTTGTTTACTGTTTCAATCTTTCTTTACTTATTATATGTCTGTTCAGATTATCTATTTCTACATGAGTCAGTTTAAGTAAATTTTGTGTCTCTACAAATGTGTCCATTGCACCTAGATTATTGGTTTGTTGCTGCCATTTCCATGCTGGAAGCTGCCCAATGTATTCAGCCTTACACGAGGATGTTGGAGGCTCACCTGAGTGATTGGTGGCATATCAGGGTCTTGTTTCTGCTGCTGGGAGAGTGGGTATTCAGCAGTGACTGGAGCTAGGTTGTCCCTGCTGAATGGAAGTTCATGTTGCTGAGGCCATGCAAAAGCTCTATCCCTACCACCATTGCCAAATTATTCATGATCCCATTGGGCAATGACATGGGTGGGAGTGGAAAAAATCTCACTTGTATCAACAGAACAGGTCTTACTATGCATTTGTTTATAAAAATTATCCCCTGATGATGTCTCCCTCTGGTGGGCATTCACATGGGACATAAATTATTTTCATGTTTTATACCTATTCAGAAAGGTCTATCCATCCACCTCCCACAGAAGTCCATGACTCCAAATTTCCAGTCATATTGATTGCAAGTCCATGATTCTCCAGTCTAATCACTGGCCACAGACCTTGAATCAATAAATAAAGTCACCTCCAACCACTTCTCCTTCCAAACAAAATTTACAACCATATTTTGATGACTGGGAGGGTTTCCCTTTACCTCTGTCCTTTATTATTGTCCAAGAATGGAACTGCAGGGCTGAAACTGTACAATTTCAAGTGATACCTACATATTGCTAGAACATCTGTAATCCAGGCCCTAATCTTCTCTTCCTAAATCAACTGATTATCGGGAGGTCTCCAATTGGTTCAGGCTGGGGAACAAAAGGAAATATGACAGAAGTGGGTGTTATAGGCACTTGGGCAATTTCTTCACATAAAAAGCACAGTTGCCCATTAACCTAAACATGTTGCGGACCCTTCTCTTGTTTTGGTCCCCATTCAAAACGAGCAGCTTTTCAGGTCCCTTGCTAAATGTACTGGGGTAACACACTCAAATGAGGATTATGCTGTCTACAAAATCCAAAGAAGACATCTATACATTATAACTATTTTTCAGTTGGGAGGGAGTTGCATCAACTATTTTTCACTTTATTTATGTTTTCAGATGTAAATTTCTCGTATATTCTCACCATGAATAATATCAGTGAAAACAAACTATCCACAATATGGATAAAACTTAGCAATAAAATGAGTGAAGAAAAGTTACAAAAAAAAAAACACCAGGATTCCCATTTTATAAAATCCAAAAGCCCATTTAAATATATTGCTTAGTGATACCTGCATAGGTGATGAAACTCTGTCTTAAACAAGAGACTGATAAACACAGGCTTCACACAGGTTGTTTTCTCAGAAGGGTGACATGGGGAAGGGCACAGTGGCACATGGGCATCCAGTTCCTGACGCGGGCAGTGGATTCAAGGGTGTGCATTTCATTGAAATGAACGTGACAGATGCTACACTTATTCTTCTGTAGGAATCAATTAGTAACACTAAAAATTAAATGATGTTTTATACACAAACATGCACACATAGTGCCAAACTATAAACAATCCAGCATGGATCCTGGAAAGTGACAGCTGAGTATGAAACAAAGGATATGTAGGAAGCTAGAAAGAAATTAAATAAAAATGGGTACTGCAGGGGATTATTGGTGGGGGGTGTCTGGGAGGGGGCATTCATGGGAATTAGTTCATCCGAATATACATGAAGATATACAAAATCGTTCTAAAGATCAAAAGATGGGGCATGGTCACGATGGGTGGACAATCACACAATAAATGAGGGAATCTGAATTCCTAGCCTGGAGAGCTCTGCCACAGTCTCCAAGGGAGCAGCAATAGTCCTCTGAGTGCAGGGACAGTGTCTGTCAAAAAAGGAGGACCCACTGATGTGTTCTTTTTATTGATGACTACTCTTGTGAGTCTTTGCTCTTGTAACTGAGACTTAGCCTGCAGTTGTGGGGTGCCTAAGGGTTGCCACCTGAGAGCCTCCTTGTTGCTCAAATGTGGCCTCTCTCTAAGCCAAACTCAGCATATGATTGCATTACCTTCCCCCTAACGTGGGACATGACTCCCGGGGATAAGCTTCCCTGGCAATGAGGGATTAATACCAAGTGCCAACTGGCAACACAACTGGAAAAAGACCTTGAATAAAAGGGGGAAAAGGTACAGACAAATGAGTTCAAGTGGCTAAGAGACTTCAAAGAGAGTAGGGAGGTCATCCCAGAGGTAACTCTTACGCACACCTCAGTAGGAGCTCATAGAACATCTAAGTGCCTATCACCCCACACAGAGGAGCTCCTGAGAGTTCTGGAGACACCCAGGTCCTATATCCAGGGGGATAGCCGTAGAGACTGATGCCTTATCAATGGGCTCTATTTTGGAATCTGTGCTCCTAATAGTGACAGAATTGGACTCAAATAAGTCCTCCCTGCACATGGTTCATCAGTCCCTTCTATTCAAACCTATATGTGATGCAGAAGTTTTTAGGTATACTTCCAGAGACTGGAGCCTCTGGCTTACCTATGTACCACGTGTGCGTGGAATCTCGGTGGAGCTGCAGCTCCTACCCTACAGCTCAATGGACTCATCCAAGTCACCTGGCGAGGAGACAACGATGGGCAACGGCCATCCCAGGGAGTGGAGAGGGCCTGCATCTGCAGGAAGGATCATCCCACCCACCATATCCATGGGATATAAGCCCTCTCTCACTTGGAGGTGGAGTGGACATCACCATCCCAGTCCCCTCAGGATTGTGGGAAGAACTATGGGCTAGAGTGGACTTGATGGTATTCTGTTGTATACATATGGTGATTCTAGCAATGGAAGAAATTATAACAATGAGGTGGAGCCAGTGGCCACTTGACACTTTAGGGGCAGGGAGCGGACAATTAGTTGAAATACAGGGGCTTCTTTGAGATTTGGAGGTTGTCCTGAGTACCATTGTGGCAATGGATGTAGGCCATTTTAAATCAGCACACACCACTCAGAACTGTGTGGGAGAGAGTGTGGTCTACAATGTGAACTGTGGTCTATGGTTGGTGGCAAGGCCCCAGGATGTGTAAGTCCATTGACGGTGGTGGGCCACACTTGTGGGAGATGTTTGCATGGGACGTGGTGGGAGGTGTGGGAGGTAGGCAACATGGGAATCCCAGGGGGTTCTGTGTAATATTTTCGGTAATCTAAGCACCTCTTAAAATATATTAAACAAAATAATAATTACTGTAAATAAAGCTACTTTACTTGTGCAAAAAAAAAAAAAAGAAAAATGATTGAAGTGATAAATGCACAACTATGTGATTATCCTGAGTACTATTGATTGTACACTTTGAATGGAATTATGCTTTATTAACAAGTATCAATAAAATTGATTTAAAAAAGAAAAAAGAAACAAAAAAAACATCAGAATGCATCCTTTGCTTCAGGTAGCAACATTTAAATCTCCTTTTCTAAGCATCTAACAACACTAAATATTTCTACAATAAACAACAATGACATGATTGTATATGTTTAGTTTTCTACTTCTAGAACCAATCTATAGACAAAGCACAGAAGACTTCCTTGCAGCTTCAGAGCACATGAGCTTCAGAGTCTTACAAACCTTACTGCATAAAAACAATCACATAACTCTTCAGAATACACTGCAAACCTTACAAAGTTTTACTTTCTAAAAAACAAGCACATAACTCCTCAGAATACATGACAAACCTTACAAAGCTTTATGTGTAAAAGTAATAAAATAACCCTTCAGAATACATTGTAAATCTTAAGTTTTACTTTGTAAAGATAATAATATAACAAAAATGGGAGGGAAGGTGAAGGGAGGGTAGGTGAAGGGAGGGTAAGGGCATGGATTTTTTTTTATCTTTCATGGAGGATGTTGATAAACACTGTCAAAATTATCAGTCAAAACATGTGTGCTTAATTGTATTACTGAAAGTGACAATGTTACAGTGGTGTTGAAGGAGGAAAGCTATAACACTGATGGGGCAGGGAGCTGTGGGATAAGACCACCTGTTCCTCAGGGACTAGGCTGCAGGGGCACCTCTGTAGATAGCCTCCCTGTGCCACCCCCATCCCAGCCACAACTGGCCTCTCAGAGCTGGGTCCAGCTTCATACCACCTTAGGGGTCACTGAATTTTTCACAGGGTCAATTTAGACTCCAATGCTAACCAGAAATGCCTGCCAGTCTAGGCCCTTGTTTTTAGAACAGGTTTTTGTATCAGCTCCAGAAGGTGCCTCAGAGTAAACCTTTCCTATTACTAGTTCTGATTCCAGAAGGAACATGTGTCCTCAACACAGACCAAACAGAAAGGACAGGTTTGCGGGGAGCTTTTGAGAAAGTCCTCCTTGCTTTTCTGGGTGAACTTCCGGAAGCAACTCTCTCTCCACTAGAACCTAAGGTACGAAGCACATGGCTTCAATTGCTCCCTCCACTGCTGTACAACAAAGCAGAACCAGCTGTGGGATGAGGCCAGCATGGTGAGCAGCACAGTAGAGAATGGGAAATGGAAAATTCTGAGCCCCTGGATCAAGCACCCTAAGTAAGACCCACCTTCCTGCGGGACTTCCAAGGCATTGGGGCCAAACTTTCCTCCCTCTCTTAGACATTCTGAGTCTGTGTTTCTGTTTCTTGGATCAAAGCACCCTAATGAACACAGAGAAGGATAGCTACCATGATGCACAGGAGCAGAAGTGACACCTCCTGGACCTGAAAGATCAGCAAAGGCTTCCTGGGGGAGGCTCCCACTGGCAGTCCTGAGCCAAGCAGGGTGGATGAAGAGACCTTCCAGTTGTAGGTGCCGGTCCAGCGATGACCCCCAGTGCCCTTGGGGAAGAGTCAGGACACAGGGAGGAGGTGGAGAACCACCAGCGCCAGCAGTCGGGATTTTACCCTGAAGTTGTCTCAAACAGTTTTGCCCTTGGGAGTGCCCTGCCCAAAGGCGCATTTCACAAAGAACCCTCCAATGGCAAAGGCAAGGCAAGAATGCAGACAAAGAGACAGGCCATGGCAATCGAGCACTAGAGGAGGAGGTCCTCAACAAGGTAGGGGCAGAGAGGGAGAAGGGAACCGGGGAGAAAATGGACACAGAACTGCTGGATTTCCTGACTGATGAGACTGTAGATAAGGGAAAGAGGCATCCAGACAACGTCCCAAGATTCCAGGTCGGCAACACCATTCCCTGGGAAAAGAAAAACTTCTGAAGAGAAAATATGAGACATTCTGAATGAATCCTGAAGATATCATGTTGAGTGAAATAAGCCTGATACAAAAGATAAATGTATGATCTTGGTGATATAAAATAATTTTTTAAAAAAACCAAATTCACAGTCAGAAATTAGAATTCAGGTTATCATGGGCTGGGGTAGGGTAGGGAAATGGAAAGTTAATGCTTAATTTGTCCAGCGTTTCTATCTAGAATGATGGAAAAGTTGTGATACATTATGAAGGTAATTAACAGCACTGAATTATATATCTGAATGTGGTTAAAAGGGTGGAATATGAGAGCCAATGTGGCTTAGTGGTTGAGCCCGGGCTTCCCATATGAGGTCCCCCCCAAACCAAAAAAAGGTAAATATGTTACTAGAATAAAAATTAAGGAAGAAAAACAAAACAACCCCACAAGACTGTGCAACACCGTGTATCCTAATAAAAACTATTAACTATAGTTAATAGTACAATTATAATAGTTTCAACAATTGTAACAATGGTTACCACACTAATGCAAGCTGTTAATAATATTTTCTGTATGCATTTTCTGTTAATCTACAATTTCTCTAATTAAAAAAAAAAAAATACTGAGGAGAAAGCCCAGGTGCGTGGGGGCCACCGCAGAGGGGAGGGCGGGAAGCAGCGGGCATGCGCGCTGCGGCTCTTTCGCTCATCCCAGAGTGGCTGACGAAGCCTCCTGGAGCAAAGCACTGTCCTGAGTGCTGGGGTCAAGAAGAGCTCCCAACTCCACGCAGCTCACTTTCGGGCGGCGGGACAGGCAGTAAGGAATAAAACAAATACACCAAACGAAAGCAAGGTGAGCAGAGCGCGCCTGGGCGGCCACATCCGACTAGGGCTCCCAGGTCAGTTTCCCCCCCTGCCCGAGTCAAGGCGCGGCACAGGCAAACAGCCGCAGCGCGGCCGCCCAAGACCCGACGGGGGAGCGGGCCGGGGCCTCGGGCGCGAAAGGCAGCGGCGCACGGGGGCGGGCGTTGGGAGCGCTCGCTGGGGCGGCGGGCGAGGAGCACGCGGGGCGGTGGCGCAGATCGAGAGCGGACCCTTGGACGCCCGGGCCCCTGGCCTAGGGCCGCCGGCTCCCGAGAGACCGCGGAGCGGGCACGCTTTCGGCAGGTCAGGTAGCTCACCTGGGGCCAGCGAGGATCGCTGCATACCGCGGGGCGGGAGCGGAGCTTGGCTTCCAGTCGCCTAGGCCAATCGCAGAGCGAGGCGCGCCGACTGACAGCCTGCGCGAGCCAACCACTGATGCCAGTGGGTGGGACTCCGAAGACCCAAACTGAGAAGGCCGCGCTAACAGTTGCTAGGGATGTAGGAGGGTCCATCTACGGCAGCTCACAGGAGGCAAAAGAGACCCAGCGCCTCCGACAGACGGGGTCGTCTCACTCCTGATCCAGAAGGGAGAGTGACTCGGAGCTCGGCTCTCGGAGGCCTCGCCCGAAAGCCCCGCGGCTCAGGACGACTCCCTCACGGGCCAGGGAGCACGGCGGACCGTCTGACTCTCATGCCCTCTCTACCCCTCAAACCGGCGTCTTCGAGCGACAGACAGAAGCTGCGACGGCCGAAGTGGGTTAGAAACCTTCTGCCGGATGTCTGCCTCCATCCCTGCAGGCGGAGCCTGGCCGGCGCGCGCACCTGCTGCCCACCTACCCAGCTGCCCATCCACCCACCTGCGGCCCTCCTGCCCAGCTGCCCATCTACCCACCTGCCCACTCATCGACCTGCCACCCTCCTGCCCAGCTGCCCACTTACCTCCCACCTGCTGCCTGGTGCGGCGAGTTCACAGGAGGTGCTATTTAAATCTGTTTTTCACTTTAGAAGGGATATCTCAACTTGCCTACACTACTGAATGCCTACTAATTTCCCAGAGGCAGAAGGCCCCTGAATTTTTAATGAAACATTTCCCACACTCAAAGCATTAGAAAAAAATCCAACAACCTTCCATGTTAAAAAAAAGAACACTCAGAAAAGTATGAATAGAAGAAACTTCCTTAACATGATAAAGGGCATATTTGAAAAATGTTTAGCTAACATCATACTCAATGGTAAAAGACTAAAAGCTTTCTCCCTAAGATTAGGAACAATACAAGGATGCCTGCATTCACCACTACTATTGCAGTGGAAGTATATTGTAAGGGAAGTTTGAACCAGAGTAATTAGACAAGAAAAGGAAATAAGAGGTATCTAATTAGAAAAAGAAGTGTAACTATCTCTCTTCACAGATGACATTATGCTTTTTGTAGAAAATCCCCCCAAATCCACAAGAAAACTATTAGGACTAGTGAATGAATTTAATGATGCTGAAGGGTACAAGAGAAATGGAAAAAGTCAGTTATATTTCTATTCAACATTAATGAACAATTTGAAATGAAAAGAAAACAATTCCATTTACAATAACTTTAAAAAAATAAAATATTTAGGAATAAATTTCCCCAAGGAGGGTACACTGAAAAAAAAAAAACTTCTTTAAAAAAAGGAACGGACTAAACAAGACAGCCTACATTTATGGATTGTAAAATTTAGAATTGTTAAGATGTCAATACTACCCAAAGCAATGTACAGATTAAAAAAAATAAACCTTATAAAAATTCCAGCAGGCTTTATTGCAGAAATAGAAAAGCAGATCATCAAGTTCATATGGAATTGTAATGGGCTCACTATAGCAAAAAACCAATCTTTAAAAAGAAAAACGTGGTTAGAGATCTCACA
Source organism: Tolypeutes matacus (assembly GCA_026826555.1). Lineage (NCBI taxonomy): Eukaryota > Metazoa > Chordata > Mammalia > Cingulata > Chlamyphoridae > Tolypeutes > Tolypeutes matacus. The sequence goes on from JAKSZT010037885.1 coordinate 8,813, forward strand.
TTTCCTGGTTTCAAAACATACAACAAATGAACATATTTAAACATGTGGAACTACCATAAAAATAGACATATAGACTAATGAAAGAGTATTAAAAATCTTGAAATGAATCCACACATCTATCACCAACACATTTTTACAAAGATATTAATTATATTCAATAGGGAGAGATTAGTCTCTTCAACAAATGGTATTGGGAAAACTGGATATCCACATGCAAAAGAATGAAGTTACATCCCTACCTCACATGATACACAAAATTAAACTCCAAGTAGATGAAAGACTTAAACCTAACAGCTAAAATTATAAAACTCTTAGAAGAATACAGGAGAAAAAATTCCATATCCTTTGATTTGGCAATGATTTCTTGGATATAACACTAGAGAATGAGCAACAAATGAAAAAACTAAATGAAAAAGGAATTCATGACAAATATAAAAACTTTTGTGCATCAAAGGATATAGTCTAGAAAGTGAAAAAACAATCTACAGAATGACAGAATACATTTTTAAAACATAACTGATAGGAATTAAATATACAGATTGAGTAAGGAACTCCTAAAATAACAAAAAAACAACCAAATTTAAAGTGTGTAAGTTTCTTGAATAGACATTTCTCCTAAAAAAGAAATAAAATGGCTAATACATGGAAAAATGCTCAATATCATAAGTCATCAGTGAAAAGCTTATCCAAACTACAATGAGATATCACTTCACACATACAAGAATGGCTATTATTTAAAAAACAAAAAATAACAACTGTTGGTGGGGATGTGGAAAATTAGTACCCTTAGACATTATTGGTAGAGTTATAAAATGGTGCAGCCACTGTGTAAAACAGATTGGCGCTTCCTTAGAAAGTTAAACATATAACCATATTACTATATGACCTTGCATTTCCACTACTACATACCAAAAGAATTGGTAAGTGGGACTAAATTTTATTCTTTTTCACCAGTGTTAGTAGCAACATTAACTACAATAGCCACCAGGTGGAAACAACCCAAGTGTACCTTGACATAAAATTGGATGAAAAAAAAATGGTATATCAATGCAATGGAATATTATACAACCATAACAAGGAAGTGTTGATACGTGGTACATCATGGTTAAACCTTGAAGGCATTATGTTCAGTGAAATAATCCAGGCATAAATGGACAAATCTTGTAATATTCCACTTTTTTAAGATATCAAAAATAAGCAAATTAATAGAGGCAAATAATTGATTAGTGGTTACAATGAGCTGGAGGAGGTGGGAGGGTAGTTATTGCTTAATAAGTTCAAACTCTGTGGTCATGGAAAAGACTTTGCAGTTGATCATGGTGACAGTAACACAACACTGTGAATGTAATTATTACTACTGAAATGTATACTTAAAAATAGTTAAAATAGGAAATTTTGTGTTTTATATATATGTTCCCACAATTAAAAAAAAAAATGTAATGAGGGGAAGTGGACACTGCAAAATATGAAGCAATGTTTTGCTCTCACTAAATAAAGATGTGTGAGAATGTGTTACATTCTAATTAAAATTAATCATTAATGACTTAAAGAAAATTTTAAATAATAACCTGATCATATGATACTCATCTAACTTCCTTAGTATCCCACCTTCAAAGAAACCTGATGTGTAAACTATGGGTGCATATTCTTAATATATTTGCTTTTTCTTAGAAATACTTTTCATACAGCTCTTGCCTTCTTTCCTAGCATAGAAAATGTCTTCCTCTGCTACCCCACAGTCTTGCCTGTCAAGATGTGTCCTCTCTTCAATGGAAATGATATAGATGGAAAAAATAAAACAGGGAAAATTCCCATCATTGTGTCATTTCTTTTTTTCCTTTAAACTAAGTGTCAGATCCTAAAGGAGAAGGATTCCATAGGAATTGTTTGGTTCTAACCTCTTGTGAGAATGGTCAAACTACCATGGGGCAATTCAACATCACATGCTACTCCAGGAAGAATGATTTTCAGAGTATAACCAGACTGCCAAAGGGACATGACTGAATAAGAAAAACCAAGTTTCCACTCATCTGCAAGTGTTTGCTAAACTCTTTAATGAATTTATTCCTCAGAGACTCCAACAAATGCTGAAAACTTTGCTTCCCCAGGAGAATTTTAAGACCAAAATGTTGATGAATTTGAAGTAACAAGAATTACATGTCTGTGTGGTTTAACCTAAGATATGTGGTTAGAACTGTACCTATAGATAAGCTAGATATCCAGTAATATCAGGAACATATTAACTCCATTTAAAAAAATATATTTTTTCAAATGATGAATCTGGTTTAAGTACAAAAATGCTTTCACCACATGGGATCCAAGTCCTTGAATTGAGGCATAATCAGGAACCCAGACATGGCTGAGCATGGCTTTTTGGACTCTCTGTAGCCATTCTTGTGGGTGTATGCGGTATCTTGTATAATTTTATTTCTACATTTCTTTCATCTTTTATTTCCCATTATAGCTTACTATGTATTTTATCCTTGGCCCAGCAGGAATTACTTTCTGGGATCTAAAAGTAATGTCTTTCGATAATGTTACTTTTGCACATGTAATGCCTTCTCCCCCTAATGCTCCTCTTTCCCTTTATCCTTTAGGTAAAATCAAATTGAGTTTTCAATATCTAATGCTGATTAATATCTCTTGTTCATTTTAGCTACATGTGTAGATACTTTTCATCCCCTCTGTATTATTCTGGAAGATTAAGGACATATATAATTTCATATTCTGTGCATAGTCTATATTATTCTTGTTTTTGACCTCCCAAACACAACTAGCAGTGAATAAATGAGGTAAAGACCTTATTCATTTTGGATATTTTGGCACACAGCATTGTAGTACATAGTAGTCAATGAATGAACAATAGAATTTGAATTTTAGTATTGATGGTTATTCTTTAAGGGCACCAAAATTTGTAAACATCATGACTTTTGTGGTATATATTATAAATGACTCTTCTATGCACAGCATTAGAGACTAATGAAGATGTCATATATAAAGAATGCAGAATTTGTGAGCTCTCAGTGTATTGAAGGGAATATGGGAAAGTGGATTCATGAAAGCTTTTCTTGAAACTTATATTAAAAACTGATGTTGGGACCTTATGACTGGTGTCCAGTGAGCAACATTTGAGAAGAACAATCACATAATATGCAGGAAAAGTTAGGAATTTATATACAGGCAAAATTCTGAGGGAAATTTGATTTCTATCCTTTACTTTAAGACAGAAGACATCATCAGTTACTCTCTCAATTAAAACTCCCTTCCTTTGCATGGCAATTAAAACCCTTCCACTTTTTATGTCATATTTAGAAATTGTAGATTATGAAAATGTTGCTACTTTAGGCAGTTCCCCCCACTGGAATATGTTTGTCTACCTGAACTCATTCCATTTCTTCTTCTTCAAGGTGTATTTTAATGCAATCCTCTTGAAAGGGAGTACCTTGACTACTCTACTGCACATAAACACTGATCTTCATAGCTGCAAAATCAGCATTTCACCATTAAAGTCAGGCTCTCATAGGCTTTTGTTTCTGCCTCTGCTACTTTTATCTCCCCAAACAAAATATAATCCATTTAAAGACACAAGCCACACTTAACATTTCCTAGTGATATGCACAGTCCCCAGCACAGTGCTCAGTAATTCCTGTGATGGTTGCTATAACCTTCTGATTAAATTCTCATAAAATGCCCACACAATTAGGAAATTGTGACTGTCTCTTCAAATTGTAAATTTCAAAAGCAACAAAGTTTCTTGAAATATAACTTTGAACAAAGAATATTTGCTCATAACTTGAAAATATGAATGCATTTAGTTTATGGTGACCATAATTAATATTTTTGTATACATGCACCTTAATAGTAATCATTATGTACAATTTTATTCACTACTTTTCCCCTTGACCTTACATCATATATTTATAATAAATGTGCCTGAATATTTTTTTAAATTTATTAATTCAACTAATAGACACATGGTAATTGCACAGAAATGAGTCTTATAGATTGCCGTATATATTTTCCATGTAAGGAATACATAATGTAAGCAACAATAAAAGAGGCTCAGTTAAGGACTATGGAGCACCAGATACAAGAGGGAATAAAAATAATTGTCTAGGAGAAAGACGTTGGGATGGAAGTACAAGACAGAGAAATTAGCAATTTGGGTGGATGATTAAAAGCAGTTCTTTTTAAACTTTGAAGATAGATTAAAGGAATAAATTCAGGAGGAAGAAAACAGAATAAGAATAAATCAATGGTGGTAAGAAATGTGTATAGCAAATAACTTGTACTTAAATTTGTTTGCATTATAGGGTAAATGCTACAATCTATAAAAATAATTTATTTATTGCCATTTAAAATATAAAGACACATTTTAATGAAAGCAACATTTTTGAATAAGAAATTCAATCAAATTATTATTTATATGACCAAATTATCGTAATCATAAAATATATTTTGTACAATTATCCTGTTGTAAAGTAGAATACCATAACCTCTATTTGCCAGCCTTGGACAGTATTGGGTTCTACCTATTGTTCCTGTAATTATTAATAGTGTCTCCTTGCACAATCAATAGTGTCCTACCTTGGGAAATAACCTATATGATTACTCTATAGATAAGCTAATATGTGACTTATTAGGTAATTATTAATTATATTTGATTCTGACTTTCCTTTTTATCAGCTTTCTGCATTGGTTTTATGAATGTATTGTTCTCCCAGAACTGAGACTATCTTTTCAAAAAGCATGTGTGCATATGTGTGGGCACACATGTGTGTGTGTATGTATGTATGTATATGTGAGTGTTGTTTTGGAAACTGTTCAAACATCTGATGCAACATCTTACAAAATGTTACAAGTATCCTTCTAAGGCCTTAGACATAGCTGGCTATCAAATCAGTAAGCATATTGAGATTCAAAAGAAGCAGCTTTTGTCTCCCAACTCAAGCCTTACTCCAGGTGATTGCTCCTAGAGGAGAATCTACTCATTAAAAGTTAGAATCCCAGTAATGAATCCTCA
>JAKSZT010037913.1:0-12379 GCA_026826555.1 Tolypeutes matacus
TATCAGTAAGACCTAGAGCTACTCATCAAAGAACAACATGACTTTTTTGGCCATTCATCGGAGGCTTCTTCTTTCCCCATGCCTCATGTTCTGCCTGAATGAGGAACTTGAATCCACAGAGTCAATGTTTCTTACACAATGGCACCCAAAATTCTCTACCCAGCTTAGGTTTTTCTCAAGGGTCCAAGTCTATAATGATCCCAACCCCTTATTAGTCATGAAGGAAATGGGAGTTAGAACCACAATGATATACCACTACATGCCTCTTAGAAGTATACAATTTCATAAGTTTTGACATATGCAAACATCTGTGATATCATCACCATAATCAAGATAATGAAGATATACATCAACCCCAAATGTGTCCTCATGTCCCTTTGTAATCCCTCCTTCCCATTCCTTTCCTTGCACTATGCCATCTCCAGGCAACCACTGATCTACTTAGTTTGCATTTTCCAGAATTTGATAAAAATGGAATTGCACATAATATAATTTTTTGATCTCTCTTCCTTCACTTAGCACAGTTATTTTGAGATTCATACATATGGTAGCATGTACCAATAGTTCAATCCTTCATATTGCTAAGCAGCTACTATTGTAAGGCTGTACAATAGTTTATTTATCCATTCATCTGATGATGTACATTGGATTGGTTTCCAGCTTTTGGTTAATATGAATAAAGCAGCTATGAACATTTGTGTATAGACTTGGAATTTATGCTTTCATTTTTCTTAAGAAAAACTCTGAGAGTGGAATGGATGGATCATATATAGATCATATTTTTTATGATACTGTCAAACTGTTTTTTTTTTTATTATGGGTAAAAATCAAAATTCTCACAATACATATAAACATTTGCAAAATGATATATACATATATATGCATATATGTGTATTTGCTTACAAAAATGTTATATATATATATATACATATATTTCAAGAGATGCTTAGATTACCCAAAACATTACACGGAACCCAATGGGATTCCCATGTTGCCCACCTCCCACACCTCCCACCACATCCCACACAAACATCTCCCACAGTGTGGCCCACCACCCTCAATGAACTTACACATCCTGGAGTCTTGCCACCAACCATAGACCACAGTTCACACTTTAGACCACACTCTCTCCCACTCAGTTCTGAGTGGTGTGTGCTGATTTAAAATGGCCTACATCTGTTGCCACAACGGTACTCAGGACAACCTCCAACTCCCAAAGAAGCCCCGGTATTTCAACTGCTCATCCCCTCCCTACCCCAAAAGTGTCAAGTGGCCACTGGCTCCACCTCATTGTTATAATTTCTTGCATTGCTAGAATTACCATATGTGAACAAGAGAATACCATCAAGTCCACTCTAGTCCATAGTTCTTCCCCCAATCCTGAGGGGACTGGGATGGTGATGTCCACTCCAACTCCAAGTGAGAGAGGGCTTATAGCCCATGGATATGGTGGGTGGGATGATCCTGCCTGCAGCTGCAGGCCCTCTCCATTCCCTGGGATGGCCATTGCCCATCGTTGTCTCCTCACCAGGTGACTTGGATGAGTCCATTGAGCTGTAGGGTAGGAGTTGCAGCTCCACCTAGATTTCATGCACACCTGGCACATAGGTAGGTGGGAGGCTCCAGTCTCTGGAAGTATACCTAAAAACTCCAGCGTCACAAATAGGTTTGAATAGAAGGGACTGGTGAACCATGTGCAGAGAGGACTTATTTGAGTCTAATTCTGTCACTCTCAGGAGCACAGATTCCAAAATAGAACCCACTGCTAAGGCATAAGTCTCTGGGGCTATCCCCCCTTATATAGGACCAGGGTGTCTCCAGAGCTCTCAGGAACCCCACTGAGTGGGGTGATAGGCACTTATATGTTCTATGAGCTCCTACTGAGGTGTGCGTAAGAGTTACCTCTGGGATGACCTCCCAACTCTCTTTGAAGTTTTACAAAGTGATCGTACCAATTTATATTCCCACCAGCAGTGTATGAGAGTTCCATTTCCTCCATATCCTTGTCAACACTTGGTATGATCAGTCTTTTGAATTTTAGCCATCATTAGAGGTCTGTACTGGTATCTCATTGTTGTTTTAATTTGCATTTTCATAATGTCTTATGATGTCAAGCACATTTCATGTGCTTATTTGCCTCTTTTTAAGAATTGTGTTTTCTTCTTATTGAATTTTGAGAGTTTTTAATATATTCTGTATACAAGTCCTTTATCAAATGTATGATTTACAAACACTCTTTCATCTGTGTCTTTTATTAACATTCACCCAAATGTCTGTTTTGAAAAACTGAAAGTTTTTATTTTTTGGAAGTCCAATATTAATTTTTTTTCTTTATGGATCATGTTTTTGGTACCAAAGAGGATTTTTTTCTAAGTTAATTTTTTTTCTATATTTTAAAGTAGTTTTTATAGTTATTTAGAGATATGGATGTAAATGCCAAAAAAAAAATGGCTAAGATTTCAAAGTGGTTGCCTGGGAAAGAAAATGGGATATGAGGGTTACGGGATTACTAGTTTTTCTTAACAAGCTTTTAAAATTATTTGACACTTTCATACTACATACAAAAAAAAAAAAAAAAAAAAGAGGAAAAGAAGAAACAGAACAAAACAAAAACACTTCCATAAAGTACAAAGAAGAGACTGGGATTGTGATATATTTTTGTTTTGAGGTTTAATTGGAATCAAATGTAATATGATGCAAGATATATGGCCATTAAACAAGTTAACACAAGCTACAATTACTAGAAGTATAATATCCCAATTTGAATAATTAGATTGAAGTTGTTAGATCATATCAGGAACAAAGTCTTCAATTCTGGCTGACACATTTTGAGAGGGGTCAAATCCCATCAATTCTTCCCTACTGTTTCTCCCACTTATCCTTCCTTTTATCCTAGAATATCGATCCTAATTCAGGTCCTTAATGTTTCATACCTAAGTCAAACCAAGAGTGTCCTAACTAATCTTTTTGTTTCCAAGCCACCCTGCTTGCTGCTTCCAGATTCATCTTCCTAAAATATACTTTGTTCATATCATTACCCATTTCAAATCCTTTAGCAGTTCACTTTTCACTTGCTTCCTTGTCCGACATTTAAGATCTTTTATAAGCTGATCCCAAAGCACTTTCAACCTGATGTCCTACTGCTTCCTGAAACAAAATATGGACTCTAGTCAAACTGATCCCTGAATATACCTCATTATTATTTCTACCTCTGTGCCTTAGGTCACCATGCCCTTTGAGCCCATTATTCCTCGAGCCTGATCTTCACTACTTATAATGCAACCTGTAAATCAAGCAAGCCTCAGGCATTCTATTGGGATCTCCCTAGTCCCTGTCAGTAAGGGACATCTCTATCATCTGGACTTCCATTGAGTTCCATATTGTGCCAATCATTTCACAATTACCATACACAGAACTATGCTGTACCAATAACTATCTTTTTGAAGGACTTTTAAGGGGAGCAGATGTGGCTCAAGCCGTTGAATGCCTGCTTCCCACAAGGAAGGTCCTGGGTTCAGTTCTCAGTGCCTCCTAAAAACAAAAACAAGAAGGAAACAAATGAAAAAATGACCTCAGGAGAGCTGATGTGGCTCAGTGGTTGAGCACTGTCTTCCTGCCTATGAGGCCCCAGGTGCAATCCCCAGACCAATTACCTCAACAAAAAAAAAAAGTAAATTTTATAAGTACCAATTATATTGGAAGCTACCAGCTTAGAATTGTCAATATTTATTATATTGTGGTAAGTCATAAGCCTTGATCTATACCTTTAAAGAAGGCATAAAACTATCACCTACTCCTTTAAACAGAATTTTTTTTTTTTCCTCTCAGCCCTCTATAGCATTCTGCTCATGTCTTCAGTAAGGGCCTTCATAACATATGGAATTTATCTGTCTGAATCTCCCACCTCCACCTTATTACCTGAGTGTTACATGAAGACAGGGGATTCTGGAAGAACAGATATACAATCAATATTTCATTAACTGAATCACTCACCCCACTGGCAGTTCTGATGGGTTTTGCCTTTAACTTGGGGACCAAGACCTTTTGTTACTGAGGTGGGACTGCCGCAATGATATCCACCAGGCGGGGCTGGGATGAAGGGCCATATTTGGCAGCTTTCCTGGTTTTCACCCTGAAAGTAAAACAGATAGTATTATTAAGGTCACAATATTTCCAAGACAAGCTACCAAAAGGGTGCCTATAAATTACATTATTAATTCCTGCCATTTCCCCATACTTCACCAGGAGACAACAGTGGTATGAAAATCTGTGAGTCTCAAGGAAAGAGAAAACAAAATTCATCAATAAATGACTTACTCTTCTAGCCCTGGAGTACTGGAAAGAATGCATATCAGAGGACTCTAGGGGAGAGATCCAGGACAATGACACAATATAGACCTATTCAAAATATTGCTCCAGGTCCAAAGAACTATTCTGACCCTACTCTTTTCTCAACAGGCACAATTTCCCTCATGAGGAATTGAGTGGGGCCAGCCTCTCCCACTTTCCTCCACCTAAGAGGAGAGTGCTTTGGCCTCTGACGCCTTACCCGACTGCTGCTGACTGGGCAGGGCCATGAGCCCCTTCATTTCCATGTCAGGGGAGACAGCGCCCCCCTTGAATGTACCAGACCTTGGGGGGGGTCACTGGGCCCTAGGTTTTAGGGGCGACTCACTGGCTCCTTTTTTTTTTTATTGTGGGTAAAAATCAAAATTTTCACAATACATACCAACATTTGCAAAATGATATATAAATATATATGCATATATGTGCATTTGCTTACAAAAATGTTATTTTTATATATATATAAATATATTTTAAGAGGTGCTTAGATTACCCAAAATATTACATGGAACCCACTGGGATTCCCATGTTGCCCACCTCCCACACCTCCCACCACATCCCACACAAACATCTCCCACAAGTGTGGCCCACCACCCTCAATGAACTTACACATCCTGGAGCCTTGCCACCAACCATAGACCACAGTTCACACCGTAGACAACACTCTCTCCCACACAGTTCTGAGTGGTGTGTGCTGTTTTAAAATGGCCTACATCCATTGCCACAACGGTACTCAGGACAACCTCCAAATCCCAAAGAAGCCCCTGTATTTCAACTACTCATCCCCTCCCTGCCCCAAAAGTGTCTAGTGGCCACTGGCTCCACCTCATTGTTATAATTTCTTCCATTGCTAGAATCACCATATGTGAACAACAGAATACCATCAAGTCCACTCTAGTCCATACTTCTTCCCCCAATCCTGAGGGGACTGGGATGGTGATGTCCACTCCACCTCCAAGTGAGAGGGGGCTTATATCCCATGGATATGGTAGGTGGGATGATCCTTCCTGCAGATGCAGGCCCTCTCCATTCCCTGGGATGTCCATTGCCCATCGTTGTCTCCTCGCCAGGTGACTTGGATGAGTCCATTGAGCTGTAAGGTAGGAGTTGCAGCTCCACCGAGATTCCACACACACCTGGCACATAGGTAGGCCAGAGGCTCCAGTCTCTGGAAGAATACCTAAAAACTTCTGCATCACATAGAGGTTTGAATAGAGGGGACTGATGAACCATGTGCAGGGAGGACTTATTTGAGTCCAATTCTGTCACTCTCAGGAGCACAGATTCCAAAATAGAGCCCACTGATAAGGTATCAGTCTCTGGGTCTATCCCCACTTATATAAGACCTGGGTGTCTCCAGAGCTCTCAGGAGCCCCTCTGTGTGGGGTGATAGGCACTTAGATGTTCTATGAGCTCCTACTGAGGTGTGCGTAAGAGTTACCTCTGGGATGACCTCCTGACTCTCTTTGAAGTCTCTTAGCCACTTGAACTCATTAGTCTTTACCTTTTCCCCCTTTAATTCAAGGTCTTTTTCCAGTTGTGTTGCCAGTTGGCACTTGGTATTAATCCCTCATTGCCAGGGAGGCTCATCCCCGGGAGTCATGTCCCACATTGGGGGGAAGGTAATGCAATCATATGCTGAGTTGACAGTGCAACATGCATCTCCACAGTACCCCCCTTACAGACCAGCACTGCCAAACCCAATAGCACCACTGCAACACTATCATGCCCATCCACTGCACAACTACACCCTTCCATTTTATCATAGATTTTGCTCACTTGAGAATTGGCTTACAAACTTCTACTCCTTTTCTGTCTCCTATAAACCTATCTTTCTGACTCTAGCTCTGTCTGCCTGCTTAATTGGCTTAATTCACATCAGTGAGGTCATGTAATATTTGCCCTTCAGTGCCTTGTTTACTCAACTCAACATAAGGTCTTCAAGGTTCATCCATGTTATCCCATTCATTAATACTGAATTTATTCTTACAGCTGAGTAATATTCCATGTATCTCCCAGAGTTTGCTTATCCATTCATCTCTTGATGGACATTTGTTTTTTTCCTAACTTTTGGCAATAGTGAATAATGTCACTATGAACATATATTAGTTTTTATCCTTGCTTTCAATTCTTGTGGATATATATCCAGTAGTGGGATTGCTCAAGCATATGTGTGTTTTATTGTTAGCAACCTGAGGAACTGCCAGACTGTCCTACACAATGGTTGCACCATTCTATATTCCCACCAGCAGTGGATAAAAGTTCCCATTTCTCTACATCCTCTCCAACACTTGTAGCCCTCTGTTTTTTTTAATACTCACCAGTCTAATGGGTGTAAGATGAAATATCGTTGTAGTTTTGATTTTCATTTCCCTAATAATTACTGATATTGAGCATCATTTCACGTGTTTTTTTAGCCACTTGTTTTTCTTCTTTAGAGAAGTGTCTATTCAAATCATTTGCCTGTTTTTTAAATGGGTTGTTTTCTTTTCTATTTTTGAGGTGTAGGATTTCCTTATATATGCTGGGTGTCAGGCCCTATCAGATATATGGCGGTCAAATATTTTCTCCCATTCAGTATGCTGGCCTTTCACTTCCTTGACAAACTCCTTTGAGATGAAAAAATTTTTATATTTGAAGAGGGCCCATTTACCTATTTTTTTTTCTTTCTTTGCTGTTGTTTTAGGTTTAAAGTTCATAAAATGATTTCCTAATACAAGATCTTGTAGAGGCTTCCCTATATTGTCTTCCAAGCCCTTTATGGTCTTGAATATTATGTTTAGAAATTTGATCCATTTTGAGTTAATTATTATGTAAAGTGCGAGATGGTGTTCCTCTATCAATGCTTTGGATATTTTCCCAGTTCTCCAATCACCATTTGTTGAAGAGGCCATTCCCTCCCAGTTGAATGGGCTTGGGGGTCTTGTCAAATACCAGTTGACTGTACATGCAAGGATTGATATCAGAACTCTTAATACAGTTTCATTAGTCAGCGTATTCATTGCTGTGCCAATACCATGCTGTTTTGAACAGTGTAGCTTCATAATACATTATAATGCCAGTTGTGTGATATTTCTGATTTCATTTTTCTTTTTCTATATGTCTAAGGCTATTCAGGGACCTTCGAAATAAATTTCATAGTTAGCTTATCCAATTCAGTAAAAAATGGTGCGTTAATTTTTGTTGAGATTGCTTTAAATCTGTAAATCATTTTGAGTAGGTTAGACATCTTAATGATGTTTAATCTTCTTATCCATGAAAAGGGAATATTTTCCCATTTAGTTAGTTCTTCTTTGATTACCCTTAGTTTTGTGGTTCCTCAAAAAACTAACTATAGAACTTCCATATGATCCAGCAATTCCACTGCTGGTCATATACCCAGAAGAACAGAAAGCAAAGACAGATGAATGGATTAACAAAATGTGGTACATATATAAATGAAATATTACTCAGCACTGAGAAGGAATAAAGTGCTAACACAAGGGATAACATGGATGAATCTTAAGGACCTTATGTTGAGTGAAGCAAGCCAGGCATTGAAGGATGAACCGTATATGACCTCACTGATATGAATTAAGCAAATTGAGCAGACTCAGAGAGCTATTGTCTGGAAGATAGGTTTACAATAAATAGAAAGTTAGAAGGAGGTTGTGAGCTAGCACCCATATGGACATAATATATGGTAAGGTGAAAGACTATAGTTGCATATTGAAGGGATATAACAGGAAGGTAGTGATATTATTGGGTTGGGTGGTGCAGGGTTGACAGGTATGTAGATTAGGAAAGGTGGGTTGGAAGGTATAGGGTACTGGGGGGAGGGTTGGAAGAAAGACCAGGTGAACACTGGGGATTTGCAGGTATGTGGTTGAAGGTACAAAGTTGGGAATGCTCTTACGACAATATGACCAGGAAGGGTTACAGGTTTAGGGTGTTGGATAGGGGGCATTTGGGATAAGGCACACCTGGAGCAGGTTTCAAGGGAGTATGTGAGTGATCATTCTGTCAGAGTGTGCTGCATCAGTGGGTGGAGACCCCCATAATGAGGAGGAAGGAGTTGGACTTCCATCCTTTGGAGGACTGATTTCTTCAGAAGTAGGCAGGAGTCTCCCAAGAGAATGGGCAGCTCCTAATAGAGGATGACAAAGCAGTGTGTCAAGACATTGCAAGTAACTATGAATCTTGTCATCCAGGAGTGAAGCTAGGTGGTCACCATGGGCCCCAGGGGGAGAGGGAGTGAGGGATAGAATACATAGAACAGGGAGTATTTAGTGTGCAATGGAAGTGTTCTACATGATCTTGCAATACTGGACAAAGGCCACGTTAAATATCAAAATTTATAAAAGGGTGCAGTCTAAAATGTAAACTACAATGTAAACCACGAACCATGTTTAGTAGCTGTGTTTCCCTATTGGTATATCAGTTATAACAAATGTACCATCCACATACAAAAAGCTATGAATAAGGGAGGGAGGAAAGGGGGAGGATGTTGGGTATATGAGAGTCTCCTGTATTCTGTGTGTGACTTTGCTGTGACCTTAAAACTTCTTTGAAAACAAAATGAAAAATAATGAGACACTGGGGAATGAGTGGGGGAAGATGCTACGGTACAGACAAGACACCAGATATTGTGCTGATGAAAAGCAAAAAAATATATATATAAACATATTTCATTTTTTATAATATCCCAATCTTTTAATTTAATTTGATTTTTTTATTTTTAGTTTTACGTATTTTATCTCTTATATTTAAACTTAAGATTTCATTTTCCTATTAATTGTATTTGGCTATTGTAATGGCTTCATTTTTGAAGAAGCTTTGAATCACAGAAGGGTTACAACTGGGGTTAGGGGAGGATCATTGGTGTGGAGAGTCAGTGATGGGGGATGCATGGGAAGAAGTTCACCTGTGCATACATATAAGGTATGTAGAAATGTGGAAATGTTCACCAGACATTGTCACAGTGGGTGAAGACTAGCACAATAACTGAGATAATACTGAATTCCCATCCTGGAGGGCTCTGCCACATTCTATAATGAAGCAAAAACAGTCCCCCAAGTACAGGAGCAGTGACTGGGGAAGGAATATGATCCACTGATGGGCCCTTGATATTGATGACTAGGCTTATGAGCCTTTGCTCTTGAAATTGAAACTTAGTCTATTGTTATGGGGTGCTGAAGGGTTGCCTCCTGAGAACCTCATTGTTGTTCAAATATGGCCTCTCTCTAAGCCAAACTCAACATATGAATGCATTGCCTTGCCCAAAGTTTGGGGAATGACTACGGGGATGAGCCTCCCTGGCACTGATGGATTGCTACCAAGCAACAACTAGCAATGGAACTGGAAAAAGACCTAAAAGAAAAGGGGAAAAAGGTAAAGACAAATGAGTTTGTATGGCTAAGAGACTTCAAAGTGAGTTGGGAGGTCATCCCAGAGGTAACACTTACGTACATCTCAGCAGGATCTCGTAGACTGCCAAAGTGGGTACTACCCCAAGTAGTGGGGCTCCTGAGGGCTCTGGAGACACCCAGGTCCTATGCTCAGGGTGGATAACTCTGGAGTTTAGTGCCTTGTGAATGGGCCCTACTTTGGGGTTTTTGCTCCTGAGAATGACAGTGTTGGACTCAGCTATGTCTTCCCTGCACATGGCTCATCTGTCCCTTCTATTTAAACCTATATTTGGTGCTGGAGTTTGTTGGTGTACATCCAGAGACTCATGTCTTTGGGCTGTCCATGTGCCAGCTGGGCCTGCAACCTCAGTGGAGTTGAAAAACCTACTCTACAGTTCATTGGACTCACACAGGACAACTGGCAGGGTGATGATGAACAACGGCTGTCCAAGGGAATGGAGAGAATCAGCAGCTGCAGGCAGGATAGTCCCATCCATCTTCTCAATAGGATATAAGGCCCTTCCAAATTGGAGGTGGAGTGGACCTCACTATCCCAGAAACCTTGGGGTTGGGGTAGAGCTATGGACTAGATTGGACTTTCTGGTATTCTACTATAGACTTATTGTGATTCTAGCAATGGAATAAATTACAACATTGATGTGGAGGCAGTGGCCACTGGAAGCTCTGGGAGCAGGGAGAGGGAAAAACATTTGTAATATGGGGGCTTTTCTGGGACTTAAGAATCATCCTGAGTGACATTGCAAGGACAGAAATAGGCCAGTTTATATCACCACGTAACACGCAGAACTGTGTGAGAATTTAGACTACAATGTGAACTATGGTCCATGCTTAATGGCAAAGCCTCATGATGAATTTAAAAATTGCAATGAATGTGCCACACAAATGAAGGATTTTCGTGTGAGAGGGTGTCAGAGGTGTGGGGATTGGGGCATATGGGAATCACTATATCTCTTTTAACATTTATGTAATCTAAGTATCTTTTTAAAAAAATTAAAAAATTAAAAAATCATTCTAAAGATCAAAAGATGGGGCATGGTCACGATGGGTGGACAATCACACAATAAATGAGGGAATCTGAATTCCTAGCCTGGAGAGCTCTGCCACAGTCTCCAAGGGAGCAGCAATAGTCCTCTGAGTGCAGGGACAGTGTCTGTCAAAAGAGGATGACCCACTGATGTGTTCTTTTTATTGATGACTACCCTTGTGAGTCTTTGCCCTTGCAACTGAGACTTAGCCTGCAGTTTTGGGGTACCTAAGGGTTGCCTCCTGAGAGCCTCCTTGTTGCTCAAATATGGCCTCTCTCTAAGCCAAACTCAGCATATGATTGCATTACCTTCCCCCCAACGTGGGACATGACTCCCGGGGATGAGCCTCCCTGGCAACAAGGGATTAATACCAAGTGCCAACTGGCAAGACAACTGGAAAAAGACCTTGAAAAAAAGGGTGAAAAGGTAAAGACTAATGAGTTCAAGTGGCTAAGAGACCAAAGAGAGTCGGGAGGTCATCCCAGAGGTAACTCTTACACACACCTCAATAGGAGCTCATAGAACATCTAAGTGCCTATCACCCCACATAGAGGGGCTCCTGAGAGCTCTGGAGACACCCAGGGCCTATATAAGTGGGAATAGCCCCAGATACTGATGCCTTATCTGTGAGCTCTATTTTGGTATATGTGCTCCTGAGAGTGACAGAATTGGACTCCAATAAGTCATCCCTGCACATGGTTCATCAGTCCCTTCTATTCAAACCTCTATGTGATGCAGAAGTTTTTAGGTATACTTACAGAGACTGGAGCCTCTGGCCTACCTATGTGCCAGGTGTGCGTGGAATCTCGGTGGAGCTGCAACTCCTACCCTACAGCTCAATGGACTCATCCAAGTCACCTGGCAAGGAGACAACGATGGGAAATGGCTATCCCAGGGAATGGAGAGGGCCTGCATCTGCAGGCAGGATCATCCCACCCACCATATACATGGGATATAAGCCCTCTCTCACTTGGAGGTGGAGTGGACATCACCATCCCAGTCCCCTCAGGATTGGGGGAAGAACTATGGACTAGAGTGAACTCGATGGTATTCTGTTGTACACATATGGTGATTCTAGCAATGGAAGAAATTATAACAATGAGCTGGAGCCAGTGGCCACTTGACACTTTTGGGGCAGGGAGGGGACGATAGTTGAAATACAGGGGCTTCTTTGGGATTTGGAGGTTGTCCTGAGTACTGTTGTGGCAACAGATGTAGGCCATTTTAAATCAGCACACACCACTCAGAACTGTGTGGGAGAGGGTGTGGTCTATGATGTGAACTGTGGTCTATGGTTGGTGGCAAGGCCCCAGGATGTGTAAGTCCATTGAGAGTGGTGGGCCACACTTGTGGGAGATGTTTTTGTGGGATGTGGTGGGAGGTGTGGGAGGTGGGCAACATGGGAATCCCAGGGGGTTCTGTGTAACATTTTCGGTAATCTAAGCACCTCTTAAAATATATATATATATTAAAAAAAAAAAAGAAGTGGAAACAGAGAGATGGAGAGGTGAAGAATTTTCGTGTTTATTGTTTGTCAGTTTTTGTTTACTATTATTATTGAAATAATGAAAATACTCTAATAATGATTGAAATGATGAATGC
>JAKSZT010037935.1:0-10015 GCA_026826555.1 Tolypeutes matacus
GCCTATATCTGTCATTGTGGTGTCATTCAGGTTAATACCCAAGACGTGAAAAATCCCCTGTATTACAACTGCTTTTCCCTCTCTCGAACCCAAAAGCATCCAGTGACCACTGGCTCCACATCAATGTGGTAATTTCTTCCATTGTTTAAATCACAATATGTCTAAAACAGTATACAAGTAAATCCACTCTAGTCCATAGCTCTTCCCCCAATTCTGAGGAGTCTGCATTGGTGATGTCCACTCCACCTCCAAGTGAGAGGGAGCTTACATCTCATGGATAAGATGGATGGGATTATCCTGCCTGCAACTGCAGACTCTCTCCATTCCCTGGGATGGCCGTTGTCCATCATTATCTCCTCACCAGTTGATTGGTTGAGTCCATTGAGCTGTAAAGCAAGAGTTTCAGCTCCACCAAGATTCCAGGCACAGCTGGCACATGGACAGCCCAAAGGCTCCAGTCTCTGGAAGTACGCCTACAAATCCCCACACAAAGTATAGGTTTGAATAGAAGGGACTGATGGACCATATGCAGGGAGGACTAATTTGCGTCCAACTCAGTCACTCTCAGGAGCACAGATTCCAAAGTATAGTCCAATGATATGGCATCCATCTCTGGAGCTATCCCCTCTTATATAAAACTGGGTGTCTCCAAAGCCCTCAGGAGCCCATATTTGTGGTGAAATATCCACTTTGGTGTTCTATGTGTTCCTACTGTGTGTGCATAAGCATTACCTCTGGGATGACCTCCAGACTCTCTTTGAAGTCTCTTAGCCATATGAACTCATTTGTCTTTACCCTTCCCCCCTTTTATTCAAGGTCTTTTTCCAGTCATATTGCCAGTTGGAACTTGTAATTAATCCCTCATTTCCAGGGAGGCTTATCCCCAGGAGTCATGTCCCATGCTGTGGGGAAGGTAATGCATTCATATGCTGAGTTTGACTAAGAGAGAGGCCACATTTGAGCAACAAGGAGGTTCTCAGGAGGCAATCATTAGGCATGCTATAAAAGTAGGCAAAGTTTCAATTACAAGGGCAAAGACCCATAAGACTAGTCATCAATAACAAGAACCAATTAGTGGATTATCCTCCTTTGCCAGATACTGCCCCTGCACTCGGGGACTGTTGATGCTCCCTTGGAGAATATGGCAGAGCTCTCCAGGCTGGGAATTCAGTATTCTCTCATTTATTGCGTGATTCTCCACCCCTTGATCACTTGAACAATTTTATAGATCTTTCATGTATATTCCTCCCATGAAACCCCCATCCCAGACACTGAACAAATGATCTTCTCCTGCCCCTGAAGTAACCCTTCTCTCATCCAAATCTTCCTTGAAGATGAAGCGCATATAATAGCAAAATACAATTATTAGGAAAATGAAATAATTTTGGTAAGTTTAAATATAAGTGATAAAATACATGGAAAGTAAAAAAAAACATTAAAAATAAAATAAAATTAAAGGATTGGGCTATTCAAATATTGGGAAAAAATAAAATTTTAAACATTTTTCCTTTTATCACTGCATTATCGGGTGTCCAGTGTGTACTGTGACACCTTCCCCCTATCATTCCCCTGTGTCTCCCAAATTTTCATTTAATTGTAAAAGAAGTTTTAGGTCAACCCAAAGTCACACACAGAATACTAGAGACTCTCATATACCGAAAATGCTCCCCCTTTCCTCACCCCATATTAAAACCTTTTTGCATGTGGATGGTAGCATTGTTTTAACTGTTATACAGACCGTGAAATATAGCTACTAAACATTGTCAATGGTTTACAGTATAGTTTATAATTTGGATGGTATAGTTTAGTAATTTTTTATATTTACCATGCCCTGTGTCTATCACTGTATGGTAATGAAACACATTTCCCCTGACCCCTAAATACCCCTTGTTTGATCTTTTCTGATCCTTCCTCTCCCTCACCCTGGGACACATGACACCCCCCTCTCTTGACTCATAGGATAACAAGATTCATAGTTACATGTTACAAAAGGTCTTGACATGCTGATTTTCCTCCCCTATTATTATCAACACTTGCTCATAAGAGATACCCACCTCTCTGTTTCTGGGTGAATCAGTCCTCCTAAAGATGGGGTCCATCTTCCCACTCACCATGTGGGTTACCACTCCCCAACACAATAGATTATGACAAGAAGAATATTCACACACTTCCCAGAAGCTTACTCCAGATGCACCCCGTCCTGAATGCTCCCCAACCTATACATTAAACCAGTGACACTACCTTGTCATATTGCCATAAGAGCATTCCCACTTCTGTACTTTCAACCTTATACTCACAAATCCCTTGTTCACCAGGTCCCTCTCCCATCTGTCCCCCCAGTATCCTTGGTAGTCTAACCCACCCTTCCTAATCTACACACATGCCAACCCTGCTCCACCAAACCCAGTAATATCACTCCTCACCTGTCCTATCCTTCAATATGCAACTATACTCTATCACTTTACCATAGATTATGTCCGTATGGGTGATGGCTCACAACTTTCTCTTCCCTTTCTCTCTCTTGTTAACCATCTTTCAGACAATTAATCTCAGAGACTGCTCACTTTCCTCGAATCAAATCAGTGAGCTCATGTACTGTTCATCCATCAATGCCAGGCTTACTTCACTCAACATAAGTTCTTCAAGATTCATCCATGTTATTTCGTGTCTTGGCACTTTAATCATTCTTAGAGCTGAGTAATATTCCATTGTATATATGTACCACATTTTGTTTATCCCTTCATCTGCTGATGGGCACCGGGGCTGATTCCAACTTTTGGCAAGAGTGAACAATGCTGCTATGAACATTGGTGTACATATATCTGTTCGTGTCTTTGCTTTCAATTCTTCTGGGTATGTACTCACCAGTGAAATTCCTGGATCACATGGAAGATCTATTTTAGTTTTCTGAGGAACCACCAAACTGTACTCCACAGTGGCTGTACAATTCCACAATCCCACCAGCAATGGATGAAGTTTCCTATCCCACCACATCCTCTCCAACACTTATAGTCTGCAGTGATTTTAATACCTGCCATTCTGATGGGTGTAAGATGGTATCACACTGTAGTTTTGATTTGCATTTCCCTCATAGCTAGCGATGTCAAGCATTTTTTCATGTGCTATTTAGCCATTTGTATTTCTTCCTTGGAGAAGTGTCTTTTCAGGTTTCTTGCCCATTTTTTAAAAAATGGGATGTTTGTCTATTTACTCTTGAGGTGTAAGTTTTGTTTATATATGCAGGATATTAGGCTCCTATCATATATATGGTTGCCAAATATTTTCTCCCATTGTGTAGGTTGCCTTTTTATTTTCTTCATAACATCCTTTGAGGTGTAGAAGTTTTTAATTTCGAGGAAATCCCTTTTATCTATTTTTTTCTTTTGCTGCTTCTCCTTTAAATCTTTGATCCATCTTGAGTTGATTTTTGTATAAGGTGTGAGTTGGCATTCCTCTCTCATTCTTTTGGATATGGATATCCAGTTCTCCAAGCACCACTTGTTAAAGAGGCCATTCTCTCCCAACTGAGTTGGCTTGGTGTCCTTGTCGAATATCAGATGACTGTAAATCCAAGGATCTATATCTGAACACTTAATTTGGTTCCATTGGTCAGTATGTCTATCTTGTGCCTATACCATGCAGTTTTGAGTACTGTAGCTTTATAGCATGTTTTAAAGTCAGGTAATGTGATACTTCCATCTTCATTTTTCTTTTCCAATATATCTTTGGTGATTTGGACTTCTTACCTTTCCAAATTTATTTTATAGTTAGCTTACCCAGTTCCTTAAACAATACAAGGTTGATTTTTACTGGGATTGCATTAAATCTTTAGATTAGTTTGGGTAAGATAGATATCTTGATGATGTTTAATCTTCCTATCCATGAACAGAGAATATTCTTCCATTTATTTAAGTTTTCTTTGATTTCCTTTAACAATGTTGTGTAGTTTTCTGTATATAAGGCCTTTAAATCTTTAGTTAAATTTATTCCTAGGTATTTGATTATTTTAGTTACTATTGTAAATGGTACTTTTTCTTGCTTTCCTCCTCAGATTGCTTGTTATTGGTGTACAGAAATGCTACTGATTTTTGAGCATTGATCTTATAGACTGTGACATTAATGAACTCCTTTATATGTTCTAGAAGGTTTGTTGTAGATTTAACATGGTTTTCTATGTATAGGATTATGTCGTCTGCAAATAGTGAAATTTTTACTTCTTCTTTTCCAATTTGGATGCCTTTTATCTTTTTCTTGCCTCAGTGCTCAAGCAAGTACTTTTAAGACAAGGTTAAATAGGGATGGTGATAGTGGGCATCCTTGTCTTGTTCCCAGTCTCAGAGGGAAGGTTTTTAGGATTTCACCATTGAAGATGATGTTAGCTTTGGGTTTTTCATATATACCCTTTACCATATTCAGAAAGATTCCTTCTACTCCTATTTTTGCAGTGTTTTTATCAGGAAAGAGTGCTGTGTTTTTTCAAATGCTTTTTCTGCATCTATAGAGAAAATTATGTCAATTTTTTCTTTCAATCTCTTTATGTGGGGTTTTTTAATGATTGATTTTCTTATATTGAACCATTCTTGCATACCTGGGGTGAAACCCACTTGGTCATGGTGTATAATCCTTTTGATATGTTGTTGAATGAGATTAGCAAGTATTTTGTTGAGGATTTTAGCATCTAGGTTCATTAGGGAAATTGGTCTGTAATTTTCTTTTCTTGTGGTATATTTGTATGGCTTTGGTATTAGGGTAATTTTGACATCATAGAATGAGTTAAGCAATATTTCTTCTGCTTCTATATATTTTTTAAAGAGTTTAAGCAAGATTTGTTTTAGCTCTTTCCAGAATGTTTGGTAGAATTCAGCTGTGAAGGCATCTGGTACTAGGCTCTTCTTAGTTAGGAGGTTTTTGATGACTGAGTCTATCACTTTACTTGTAATTGGACTGTTGAGTTCATCAAATTCTTCTTTCATCAGTGTAGGCTGTTGGTGAGTTTCTAGAAAGTTGTCCATTTCCTGTAAATTATCATTCTTATTGGCATATAATTTTTCAAAGTATCCTCTTATGAGGATACCCCTTTATTTCTGTGGGGTCAGTAGTGATATCCCCTTTCTCTGTCCTTATTTGGTATGTTTGCATTTGTTCTCACTTTTTCTTTGTTAGTCTGGCCAAGGGATTGTCAATTTTATTGATCTTCTCAGAACCAGGTTTTGGTTTTGTTGATTTTTTCTAGATCTTTCTTATTCTCTATTTCAATTAGTTCTGCTCTATTCTTGTTTTTTTCCTCCTATTTCCTTCCTTTAGGTTTATTTTGTTGTTGTTTTTCCAATGTTTCCAAGTGTGCAGTTAGGTGTTCAATTTTAGCTCTTTCTTCTCTTTTTAATATATGTATTTATGGCAAGGAAATTCCCTCACTGGACAACTTTGGCTGCATCCCATAGGTTTTGATATGCTGTGTTGTTATTTTCATTAGTTTCAAGGTAGTTACTGATTTCTTTTGAGATTTTCTCCTTGACCCACTGTTTGTCTAAGAGTGTGTTTTTTAACTTTCATATCTTTTTGTTTAATCTGTTTCTCTGACCCTTAATGATATCCAATTTCTTTCCATTGTGGTCAGGGAAATTACTTTGTATAATCTCAGTCTTTCTGAATTCATTGAGAGTTATTCTGTGGCCTAACATGTGATCATTCTTAGAGTATGTTCCATGAGCACTCAAGAAGCATGTAAATCCAGCTGTATTTGCATGTAGTGTTCTATATATGTCAATTAGGTCCAGGTCCTCTAAAGTATTGTTCAGCATCTTTGTTTCTTTATTGATTTTCTGTCTAGATGTCCTGTCCAATGGTGATAATGGTGTCTTAAAATCCCCCACTATAATGGTAGAGGCTTTTATTTCTCCACTTATTTTTTCCAGAATTTGACTCATGTATTTTGAGGCAACCCAATTAGATGCATAAATATTTATGATCGTTCTCTCTTCTTGAGAGATTACCCCTTTTATTAATATATAGCATCCATCTTTCTCTCTTACAATAGTTTTGCATTAAAGTCTATTTTGTCTGATATTAGGAGAGCTACTTCCGCCCTCTTTTGTATATTGATTGCTTGTAAAATTATTTTCCAGCCATTCACTTTCAACCTCCTTGAATCCCTGGGATGAAAGTGGGTTTCTTGTAGGCAGCATGTAGATGGATCATATTTCCTTACCCATTCTGCCAATCTGTGTCTCTTGATTGGTGAATTTAATCCATTAACATTCAGTGCTATTACTCACAATGAATTTCTTACTTAAGCCATATTTTCTTTGGGTTAATGTATGCCATATGTTGTTCTTATTTCACTTTTTGTCTTTTTAGCTATTTTTACACTCTCCTCCAACCCTCTCAACCTTGTTTTTTCCTTTCAACTTGTAAAACTTCCTTTAGTATGTCTTGAAGTGCAGGTTTCTTATGGACATACTCTCTTAATTTCTGTTTATCTGTGAGTATTTTGAACTTTCCATCTTTTTTAAATGCGGTTTTGCAGGATGAAGAATTTGTGGCTGGAAGTTTTTTCTTTTGGTACTTTGACTATGTCATACCACTGTGTTTTTACCTCCATGATTTCAAATGAGAAATCTGTACTTAATCTTATTGTGCTTCCATTGTATGTGATGGTTCTCTTTTCTCTTGGTGCATTGAGTATTTTCTCTTTGTCTTGAGCATTGGACATTATGAGAAGTGTATGTATTTGAGATGGCCTGTTGGGATTTATACTGTTTGGAGTGCCCTATTCTTCCTGGACATGTACATCAATCTTTCTCAATTGGATGGGGAAGTTTTCAGCCATTATTAAACCAGGCCAATGAAAATAGAATCTGGCTCAGTTTTTAAAACTGAAGAATTGCCTACATTCAGAGCATGGTAGGAAAAAATGTTTTTCCTTTTATTTAAGTGAAAAACAAGTGCATTGCAGCAAAAGAAAGAAGTATCATGCATAGTTTTCAAAACTGAGCAAACCACTGCATTGGCATATCATTTAGTAAAAGCAGTATTTTGACATTTATTGTGAGAGAAAGAATGTTAATAGTAGCCAAGGAAAATAGTATATTACTCACCTTTTAAAATTGAAGTACTTCCTGCTTTCAGAGAACATTAGGAAAAACCAGTGTTTTGAAGTTGATTTTAGGTGAAAAGACGTGCATAGAATCAAATGAAACAGAAATCTTACTTTGATTTAAAAAGTGAAGAAACTACTGCATTGGTATAGTAAAAGCAGTGTTTTGACATTGGTTGTAAATGAAAACAAATTCATAGCAGCCAAGGAAAGAAGTATCTTATTTACTTTACAAAAGTGAAGCATCTCCTGTGTTCACAGAGCATTAAGTAAAACCACAGGTTTGATACGATTATAAGAGGAAACATATGCATAGCAGTCACTGAAACAAGTTTCTTAGTTTTCAGAATTAAAGAATCAACTGTGTTCAGAGTGCATTCAGCAAATCATGAGGTTTGAAGTTGATTGTAAGTGAAAACATTGGCATAGTCTCCAATGAATAGAGTATATTGCTTAGTTTTCAAAAGTGAAGAAGCTCCTGCATTCAGAGAGTGTTAGGTAAAACCATGATTTGACTTTGATTATAAGTGAAAACACATGCATAGCAGCCAAGGAAACAAGACTCATTCTAAATTTTCAAACTGAAAAACCTACAGAATTCACAGAGCATTAGGTAAAACCAGTTTGTTGAAGTTGATTGAAAATGAATCACGTGCACAGCAGCAAATGAAACAAGAATCTTACTTAGATTTCAATACTGAAGAAACAACTGCATTGCTATAGCATTAGATAAAAGCAGGGTTTTGTCTTTGTGAGTGCAAGCAAGTGCATAGTAGCCAAAGAAACAAGAATCTTACCTTTCAAAATTGAATTACCTCCTGCATTCTCGGAGTGTTTGGTAAAACCAGTGTTTTGAAGTTGATTGTAAGTGAAAACACATGCAAAGCAGGAAATGAGATGCAAAACTTACTTACATTTCAAAAATGAAGAAACAACTGCAATGGAATAGAATTAAGTAAAAGCCATGATTTGACACTAGTTGTAACTGAAAACAAGTGCATAGAAACCAAGGAAACAAGACTCTTTCTTACTTTACAGAACTTAAGAACTCCTGTAAATCACAGAGCATTAGGTTTAAACTAGAATTTTGAAGTTGATTGTAAATTGAAACAAGTGCATTGTGCCATGGAAACAACTACCTTGCCTACTTTTCAAAACTGAAGACACCATTGCATTGGTATAGCATCATTTAAAAGCAATGTATTCACATTCATTGTGAATGAAATGAAGTGCATAGCAGCCAAAGAAACAAGTATCTTAATTACTTTTCAAAATTGTAGTATCTCCTTCATTCACAGAGCGTTAGATGAAATCAGTGTTTAGAAGATAATTGTAAGTGAAAACACGTTCATAGCAGCAAATGAAACAAGAAACTTACCTGGATTTCAAAGGTGAAGAAACTATTGCTTTGGCATAGCATTAGGCAAAAGTGGTCTTTTGACATTGGTTACAGGTAAAAATAACTGCATAGTAACCAAGGAAAGAATTATCTTACTTACTTTACCAAAGTGAAGAACCTCATGTATTCACAGAGGATTAGGTTAAAGTCAGGATTTTGAAGTTGATTGTAACTCAAAAGAAGTACATAGTCATCAAAGAAATGAGCAGCTTTCTAATTTTCAAAAGTGGAGACCCTACTGTGTTCAGACTGTGTTAGGTAAAACCAGTGTTTGCCTTTGAATCTAAGAGAAATCAAGTGCATAGAAGCCAAGGAAACAAGAATCCTGCTTAGTTTTCTAAACTGATGAGTTTAGTATATTGGCACAGCTCTAGGCAGTGGTAGTGTTTTGACTTTGAGGTAAGTGAAAACAAGTGCACAGCAGCCAAGGAATCAAGTAACATAATTACATTACAAAAATGAAAAACACTTGTATTCCCAAAGTGTTAGGAAAAGCTCTGTTTTGATATTAATTATAAGTGAAAACACTTCAAAAGCCACAAATGAAACAAGTTTCTTTATTGGTTTTCAAAACTGAATAATCAAGTGCATTCACAGAGCTTTAGGTAAAAGTAGTGTTTTGAAGGTCATTGTTAATGAAAACACTTGCACAAGAGCAAATGAAAAAAAGATTCTTTCTTAGATGTCAAAAGTGAAGAAACTACTGTATTGCCATAGCCTTAGGTAAATGGGTGCTTTGACATGGATTGTAAGTGAAAATAAGTGCATAGCAAGCAAGGAAACAAGTATCACACTTGCATTTCGAATCCTTAGTACCTCCTGAATTGACAGAGCATTAAGTAAAACCAGTGTTTTAAAATTGATTATAAGTGATAAAACTTGCATAGCAGCCAATGAAACAAGATTTTATCTTCATTTTCAAAACTGAAAAACCAACTATATTTACAGACTTTAGGTAATCCATGGTTTTGAAGTTCATTGTAAGTAAAAACATGCCCATAGCTGCCAATGGAAAGAGTATCTGTATTAGTTGTCAAAACTGAAGAATCACCTGCATTCAGGGTGTGTTAGGTAAAAAAGGTTTTGAATTTTATTCTAAGTGAAAACCAGTGCATTGCTGCCATGGAAACAAGTACCTTGCCTACTTTTCAAAACTGAAGACACCATTGCATTGGTATAGCATCATTTAAAAGCAGTGTTTTGACATTGATTGTGAGGGAAAGCAAGTGAATAGCAGCCAAGTAAACAATTATCTTACATACCTTTTAAAATTGAAGTACCTCCTGTATTCACAGAGCATTAGTTAAAAACAGTGTTTTGAAGCTCATTGTACATGAAAACACGGACATAGCAGCAAGGAAACAAGAATCTTACTTAGATTTAAAAGTGAAAAACTACTGCATTGGCATAGTAAATGTGGTGTTTTGATGTTGATTGTAAGTGAAAACAAGTGCATAGAAGCCAAGGAAACAAATATCTCACTTACTTTACAAAAGTGAAGAACTTCCTTTATTTACAGA
>JAKSZT010037937.1:0-11217 GCA_026826555.1 Tolypeutes matacus
CAGCCTGTATATGTCATGGAGGACTTGGAGCCTGGGCACGCTCGTGGAACCACAGCATCTGTTGAACTCTTGGAGGAATTGGTGCCCATGGAGCATATGGAGGTTATGTTGGCCAGTGGAACGGTGGAGGTTGTTGTGGCTGATGAGGCTGAGGATCATGTGGAGGCCTGTGTAATCTGTGGAGCCCATTTTGGGCCATGAAGTCTGTGGGTCCTGTGCAGCCTCATGGAGCCTGTGAAGAATGGGAAGCCTGTGGAGCCTGTGCAGGCACTGGATGCTATGGAGGCCCTGGAGACCATGGAGTCATGTATCATGCATTGTCTGTTGAAGCCTGTGGGCCTCTACAGGCCCATCAAGCTGTAATTCCAAGCAAGGGCATAGCTGTCAATGTAAGTAGTATACCGCTTAGTTTTGAAAACTGAAGAAACCACTGCATTGGCATAGTGTTAGGTAAAAGCAGTGTTTTGCTATTGATTGTGAGTGAAAGCAAGTGCACAGCAGCCAAACAAATTAGCATCTTTCTTACTTTTCAAACTTGAAGTACTTCCTGCATTCACAGATAGTTAGGTGAAATCAGTGTCTTGAAGTTGATTCAAAGTGAATAAACGGGCAAACCAGCCAATGAAAAAAGCTTTATTGGTTGTCTTAACTGAAAAACCAACAACATTCACTGAGTGTTAGGGAAGAGCAGTGCTTTGATGTTGATTTTAAGTGTAAACACATACATAGCAGCAAAAGAGACTAGAATCATACGTACACTTCCAGAGTGAAGAAACTGCAGCATTGGCATAGAAAAGGCAGTGTTTTGACATTGGTTGTAAGTGAAAACAAATCCATAGCAGCCAAAAAAGAAGTATCTCATTTACTTTACATAAGTGAAAAACCTCTGCATTGGCAGAGCATTAAGTAAAAGAAGGGTTGTGATATTGTGAGTGAAAGGAAGTGCATTGTAGTCAGGAAAACAAGTATCTTGCTTCCATATCAGAGATGAAGTACCTCCTGCATTCACAGAGTTTTAGGTAAAACCAGTGATTTGGAGGTGAACATAAGTGAAAACAAATGAATAGCAACAAATGAATAACAAATCTAAGTGAGATATCAAAACAGAAGAAACTACTGCTTTGGCATAGCATCAGGCAAAAGCAATGTTTTGACAATGGTTGTTAGTGAAAACAAGGGCACAGCAGCCAAGGAAACAACTATCTTTCTTACTTTACAAACATGAAGAACCTTCAGGATTTATAGAACTTTTGGTTAAAACGAGGAATTTGAAGTTGTTTGTAACTCCAAGAAATGCATAGGTACCAATGAAATGAATTTCCTGCTTACATTTGAAAACTAAAAAATCCACTGTATTGGGTTAGCATTAGGTAAAAGCAGGCTTTTGACATTATGAGTGAAAGCTAGTGCACAGCAACCAGGGAAACCAGGATCTTACTTAACTTTCAAAGTTGAAGTACCTAAAGTATTCACAGAGTGTTAAGTAAACCAGTTTGAAGGTGATTGTAAGTGAAAGCACATGCATAGCAGCAAATTAACACAAATCTTATTTAGATTTTTAAAGTGAAGGACCTAAGCATTGGCTTAGAATTAAGTAAAAGCGGTGTTTTTATATTTTTGTAATGAAAACAATGGCATAGCAGGTAAGGAAACAAGTATTTTTACGGCTTTACATATATGAAGAAGATCTTGGATTCACAGAGCTTTAGATTAAAACCGAGGTTTTTAAGGTGATTGTTACTCCAACCAAGTGTTTACCTGCCAATAAAATGAGTATCTTGCTTAGTTTTTAAACTGCAGAAACCATAGCATTGGCATAGCATTAGGTAAAAGTAGTGTTTTGACATTGATCATGAGTGAAAGCAAGTGCATAGCAGCCAAGCAAATAAGAATCTTAGTTACCATTCAAAATTGAAGAACCTCCTGCATTCTCAGAGAGTTAGGTGAAACCAGAGTCCTGGAGTTAATTGTAAGTGAAAACACTTGCAAAGCCGAAAATGAAACAAGTTTCTTTATTGGTTTTCTAAACTGAAAAATGACTGCATTCCCTGAGCACTCAGAAAAGCACTTCTTTGAAGTTGATTTTAAGTGAAAGCACGTGCTTAGCAGCCAAAGAAAGTAGAAACTTACTTGGATTTCAAAAGTGAAGGCACTGCAGCATTGGCATATAAAAAGCAGTGTTTTGACAGTGGTTGTAAGTGAAAAGAAGTACATAGCAGTCAAGGAATGAAGTATATTATTTACTTTACAAAAGTGAAGAACTTCTGCCTTGGCACAGCAGTAGGTAAAACAGGGTTCTGAAATTGTGAGTGGAAGCAAGTGCATAGCAACCAGGGAAAAAAGTAGCTTGCTTACCTTTCAAAGATGATGTACCTCCAGCATTCACCAAGTGCTAGGTAAAACAAGTGTTTTCAAGGTGATCGTAAGTGAAACAACATGCATAGCAGCAAATGAAACAAATCTTACTTAGATTCAAAAAGTGAAAAAATACAGCATTGGCATAGTGCTAGGTAAAAGTGGTGTTTTGACATTGGTGGTAATTGAAAACAAGGGAGAAGCAATCAAGGAATCAAGTATCTTTCCTATTTTACAAATGTGAAGAAACTCCTGGATCCATAGAGCTGTAGGTTAAAACGAGGATTTTGAAGTTGGATGTAACTCAAAGAAGTGCAAAGTTTCCAATGAAATGAGTATCCTACTTAATTTTGAAAACAGAAGAAACCACTGCATTTGCATAGCATTAGATAAAAGCAGTGTTTTGACATTGAATGTGAGTGAAAGCAAGTGCATAGCAGCCTCACTAACAAGTAACTTACATTCCTTTCAAACTTGAAGTATGTCCTGCATTCACAGAGATTTAGGTGAAAGCAGTGTCTTCAAGTTCATTGTATGTTAAAACACGTGCATACCAGCAAAAGAAACTAGAATCTTGCTTAGATTTCAAAAGTGAAGAAACTGCAGCATTGGCATAGGAAAAGGAATGTTTTGATATTGGTTGTAAGTGAAAACAATTGCATAGCTGACAAGGAAATAAGTATCATATTTACTTTACAAAAGTGAAAGTCCTCTGCATTGGCATAGCGTTAGGTAAAAGCAGGGTTTTGACATTGTGATTGAAAGCAACTGCATAATAGCCAAGGAAACAAGTATCTTACTTACCTTTCAATGTTGAAGTACCTCCTGCATTCACATAGTGTTACGTAAAACCAGTGTTTTGAAGGTGATGGTAAGTGAAAATATATGAATAGCATCAAATGAAATGCAAATCTTAATTAATTTCAAAAGTGAAAAAACTACTGTATTGGCATAACGTTAGGTAAAAACGGTGTTTTGATATTGGTGGTAAGTGAAAACAAAGTCATAGCAGCCAAGGAAATTAGTAGGTTGCTTGCTTTGCAAACATAAAGAACTTCCTAATTCACAGAGCTTTAGGTTAAAACCAGGAATTTGAAGTTGATTGTAACTCCAAGAATAGCATAGCTGCCAATGAAATGAGTATCCTCCTTAGGTTTGAAAACTGAAAAACCAATGCATTGGCATAGCATTAAGTAAAAGCAGTGTTTTGATGTTGATTGTGAGAGAAAGCAAATGAACAGCAACCAAACTAATATATTACTTTCATTTCCAACTAGAAGTACTCCCTGCATTCACAGAGTATTAGAGAAATGCAGTGCTTTGAAGCTGATTGTAAGTGACAACACATGCATAGTAGCAAAGGAAACTAAAATCATACTTAGATTTCAAAAGAGAAGAAATTGCCTCATTGGCATAGAAAAAGCATTGTTTTGACATTGATTGTAAGTAAACACACGTGCAAAGCAGCCAATAAAATAAGTTTCTTTATTGGTTCTTTAAACTGAAAAACCGACTTCATTCACTGAGCATTAGGAAAAAACAGTGCTTTGAATTTCATTGTAAGTGAAAACCGTGCATAGAAGCAAAAGAAACTAGAATCTTCCTTAGATTGCAAAGTGAAGACACTGCTGCATTGTTATAGAAAAAGTAATGTTTTGACATTGGTTGTATGTGAAAACAAGTGCAAAGCAGGCAAATAAAGAAGTATATTCTTTACTTTACATAAGTGAAAAATTTCTGCATTGGCAGAGCATTTGGTAAAAGCAGAGTTTGACATTGTGAGTGAAAGTAATTGCATAGCAGCCATGGAAACAAGTATCTTCCTTACCTTTCAAACACGAAATAACTCCTGCACTCACAGGGTGTTAGGTAAAACAAGTCGTTTGAAGTTGATTGTTAGTGAAAACACATGCATAGCAGCAAATGAAACACAAATCTGACCTAGATTTAAAAAGTGAAGAAACTACTGCTTTGGAATAGTGTTAGGTAAAAGCATCATTTGACTTTGGTTGTAAGTGAAAACAAGGGAATAGCAGCCAAGGAAACAAGTATCTTTCCTACATTAAAAACGTGAAAAACTCCTGGATTCACAGAGCTTTATGTTAAAATGAGGATTTTGAACTTCATTTTAACTTAAGCAAGGGCATATCTGTTAATGAGATGAATATCCTGCTTAGTTTTGAAACCTGAGAAAACCACTGCATTGGCATAACATTAGGTAAAACCATTGTTTTGACACTGATTGTGAGTGAAAGCAAGTGCATAGCAGCCAAACAAACAAATATCTTTCTTTCCTTTCAAATTTGATGTACCTCCTGAATTCACATACGTTTAGTTGAAATCAGAGTCTTGAGGTTGATTGTAAGTGAAAACATGTGCAAAGCAGCAAATGAAACAAGTTTCTTTATTGGTTCTGTAAACTGAAGAACGGACTACATTCACTGAGTGTTAGGTAAAAGCAGTGATTTGATGTTGATTGTAAATAAAAACACGTGCATAGCAGAAAAAGAAAAAAAAATCTTACTTAGATTTCAAAAGTGAAGTAACTGAAGCATTGGCATAGAAAAAGCATTGTAAAAAAAACAAGTGCATAGCAGCCAAGGAAAGTATATTATATATTTTACAAAAGTGAAGAACCTCTACTTTGGAAGAGCATTATATAAAAGCAGAATTTTGACATTGCGAGTGAAAGAAAGTGCATAGTAGTCACAGAAACATGTATCTTACTTACCAATGAAAGATGAAGTACCTCCTAAATTCACAGAGTTTTAGGTAAAACCAGTGTTTTGGAGGAGAATGTAAGTGAAAACACATGCATAGTAGGAAATGAAACACAAATATTACTGAGATTTCAAAAGTGAAGAAACTACTGCATTGGCATAGAGTTAGGTAAAAGTGGTGTTTGGACATTGGTTGTTGGTGAAAACAAGGGCAGAGAAGTCAAGGAAACAAGTTCTTTTTTACTTTACAAACATGAAGAACCTTCAAGATTAAAGAAATTTTGGTTAAAACCAGGAGTTTGAAGTTGATTGTAACTCCAAGAAGTGCATAGCTGCCAATGACATGAGTATCCTGCTTAGATTTGAAAACTGAATAAACCACTGCATTGGCAAAGAATTAGGAAAAAGCAGGCTTTTGACATTGTGAGTGACAGCTAGTGCACAGCAGCCAGGTTAACCAGGATCTTACTTAACTTTCAAAGTTGACGTATCTAAACTATTCAAAGAGTATTAGGTTAAACCAGTGTTTTGAAGGTGATTGTTAGTGAAAACACTTGCATAGGAGGAAATTAAACACAAAACTTATGTAGATTTCTAAACTGAAGGAACTACTGCATTGGGATATAATTAGGTAAAATCAGTGTTTTGACATTGGTTGTAAGTGAGAACAATGGTATCAAAGCCAAAGAAAAAAGTATCTTTCTTACTTTACAAATGTGAAAAAACCCTGGATTCACAGAGCTTTAGTTTAAAACCAGGATTTTGAAGATCATTGTAATTCCAAGCAAGTGCATATCTGCCAATGAACTGAGTATCCTCTTTAGTTTTGAAATCTGAAGGAATGACTGCATTCACATAATATTAAGTAAAAGCAGGATTTGACATTGATTGTGAGTGAAAGTAAATGCATAGAAGCCAAAAAATCCAGTATCTTACCTACCTTACAAACTTGAAGTACCTCTTGCATTCCCAGAGAGATAGGTGACACCAGTGTCTTGAAGTTCATTGTAAGTGAAAACACGTGCAAAGCACCCAATGAATCAAGTTTCTGTATTGGTTCTCTAAAGTGAAGAAGAGACTGCATTCCCTGAGCATTAGGGAAAAGAATTGTTTTGAAGCTAAGTGTAAGTGAAAACACGTGCATAGCAGCAAAAGTACCTAGAAGCTTACATAGATTTCAAAAGGGAAGGAACTGCAGCATTAACATAGAAAAAGCAGTGTTTTGACATTGGTTGTAAGTGAAAACAAGTGCATAGCAGCAAAGGAAAGAAGTATCTTATTTATTTTACAAAAATCAAGACCTCTGCATTGGCAGAACATTAGGTGAAAGCAGGATTTTGACATTTTGTTTGAAAACAAGTGCATAGCAACCAAGGAAACAAGTATCTTACTTACTTTTCAAAGATGAAGTACCTCCTGCATTCACAGAGCTAAGGTAAATCCAGTGTTTTGAAGGTGATTGTAAGGGAAAACACATGCATAGCAACAAATAAAATACTAATCTTACTGAGTTTCCATAAGTGAAGAAACTATTGCATTGGCATAGTTTTATGTAAAAATGGTGTTTTGGCATTGGTTGTAAGTGGAGACAAGGGCATAGCAGGCAAAGAAACAATGATTTTTCTTACTTTAGAAACACGAAGAAGATTTGGTTTCAGAGAGTTTTATATTAAAAATTGCGTTTTGATGGTGATTGTAACTCCAAGTAAGTGCATAGCTGCCAATAAAATGAGTACGTTGCTTAGTTTTTAAAACTGGAGGAACCACAGCATTGGCATAGCATTAGGAAAAAGCAATGTTTGGCATTGATTGTGAGTGAAAGCAAATGCATACCAGTGAAACAAACAAGTATCTTACTTACCTTTCCAAATTGAAGTACCTCCTGCATTCTCAGAGACCTAGGTGAAACCAGAGTCTTGAAGTTG
Source organism: Tolypeutes matacus (assembly GCA_026826555.1). Taxonomy (NCBI): domain Eukaryota; kingdom Metazoa; phylum Chordata; class Mammalia; order Cingulata; family Chlamyphoridae; genus Tolypeutes; species Tolypeutes matacus. The sequence continues at coordinate 7,001 of JAKSZT010037937.1, forward strand.
ATTGTAAATATAAACACTTGCAAAGCAGAGAATGACACAAGTTTCTTTATTGGTTTTCTAAACTGAAGAACCGACTGTATTCCCTGAGCACTCTGAAAAGCAGTGTTTTGAAGTTGACTGTAAGTGAAAACAAGTGCATTGTAGCAGAAAACTAGAACTGTACTTGTATTTCAAACTTGAAGAAACTGCAGCATTGGTATATTAAATGTAGTGTTTTTAAATTGGTTGTAAGTGAAAACAAGTGCATGGCAGCGAAGGAAAGAAGTATCTTATTTGCTTTACCCAAATGAATACCTCTGCATTTGCAGAGCATTAGGTGAAAGCAGGGTTTTGACATTGTGAATGAAAGCAAGTGCCTAGCAGCCAGGGAAACAAATATCTTACTTACATTTCAAAGATGAAGTGCCTCCCCTATTCACAGAGTGTTATGTAAAACCAGTGTTTTGAAGGTGATTGTAAGGGAAAACAGATGCATAGCAGCAAATGAAATACAAATCTTACAGAGGATTCAAAAGTGAATAAATTACTGCATTGGAATAGCGTTAGGTAAAAGCGTTGTTTTGACATTGGTTGTAAGTGAAGATAAGGGCATAGCATCCAAGGAAACAAGTATCTTTCTTACTTTACAAACGTGTAGAACCTCCTGGTTTCAGAGACCTGAAGGTTAAAACCAGGATTATAATGCCAAGAAGTGCATAGCTGTTAATGGAATGAGTATCATCCCTTGTTTTGAAAATTGAAGAAACCACTGCATTGGCATAGCATTAGATAAAAGCAGTGTTTTGAAATTGATTGTGAGTGAAAACAAGTGTATAGCAGCCAAACAAACAAGTATCTTTCTTACCTTTAAAACTTGATGTAACCCCTGCATTCACAGAGTGTTAGGTGAAACCAGCGTCTTGAAGTTCATTGTAAGTGAGACACATGCAAAGAAGCCTATGAAAGAAGTTTATTTATTTGTTCTCTAAACTGAAGAAATGACAGCATTCACCGAGTCATAGTGAAAAGCAGTGCTTTGAAGTTGATTTTAAGTGAAAACACATGCACAGCAGCAAAAGAAACTAGAATCTTGCATAGATTTCAAAAGTGAAGAACCTGCAGCATTCACAAAGAAAAAGCAGTGTTTGACCTTTGTTGTAAGTGAAAACAAGGACATAGCAGACAAGGAAACAATTATCTTTCATACTGTAAAAGCGTGAAGAACCTCCAGGATTCAGAGCTTTAGGTTAAAATGAAGATTTTGGAGTTGATTGTAATTCCAAACAAGTGCATAGATGCCAATGAAATGTGTATTCTGCTTAGTTTTGAAGCCTGAAAAAACCAATGCATTGGCATATCATTAGGTCAAACCAGTGTTTTGACATTGATTGTGAGGGAAAGCAAGTGCATAGCAGACAAACAAACAAGTATCTTACTTGTATTTCAATCAAGAATTACCTGCTGCATTCACAGAGAGTTAGGTGAAGCCAGTATCTTGATGTTGATTATAAATGAAAACAGGTGCAAGCAGCCAATGAACCCAGTTTCTATACTGTTTCTCTAAAGTGAAGAACTGAATGCATTCACCAAGTGTTAGGGAAAAGCAGTGTTATGAAGTTGATTGTAAGAGAAAACACATGCTTAGCAGCAAAAGAAACGAGTAACTCATTTATATTTCAAAAGCGAAGTTACTGCACCATTGACTTAGAAAAAGCTGAATTTTGACAGTGGTTTTAAGTGTAAACAAGTGCATAGCAGCCAAGGAAAGAAGAATCTTATTTACTTTACAAAAGTGAAGAATCTCTGCATTGGCAAAGCATTAGGTATAAGCAGGATTTTGACATTCTGGGTGAAAGCAAGTGTATAGCAGCCTGGAAAAAAGTATCTTACTTATCTTTGACAGATGAAGTACCTCCTGCATTCACAGAGTATTTGGTAAAATCAGTGTTTTCAAGGTGATTGTAAAGGAAAATCCATGCAAAGCAGCAAATGAAACACAAAATTTAATTAGATTTCAAAAGTGAAGAAACTTCTTCATTGGCATAGCATTAGGTAAAAATCGTGTTTTGACAGTGGTTGTAAGTGAAAACAAGGGCATAACAGCCTAGGAATGAAGTATCGTATTTACTTTACAAAAGTGAAGAACTTCTGCATTGACAGAGCATTGGGTAAAAGAAGGGTTTTGACGTTGTGAGTGAGAGCAAGTGCATAGCAACCAGGGAAACAATTATCTTTCATACTTTACAAACTTGAAGAACCTCCTGGATCAAAAGAGTGTAGGTTAAAACCAGGATTTTGAAGTTGATTGTAACTCCAAGCAAGTACATGGGTGCCAATGAAATGAGTAGCCTGCTTAGGTTTGGCAACTGAAGAAAGCACTACATTGTCATAGTATTAGATAAAAGAAGTGTTTTGACATTGATTGTGAGTGAAAGCAAATGCTTAGCAGTCAACAAACTAGTATTTTACTTACCTTTCAAACTTTAAGTAACACCTGCATTCACAGAGTTAGATGAAACCAGTGTCTTGGAGTTGATTGTAAGTGAAAACATGTGCAAATCAGCCAACGAAACAAGTCTTTTTACTGGTTCTCTAAACTGAAGATCCAATTGCTTTCACTGAGCATTAGAGAAAAGCCCTTGGAAACTCTGTAAACTGTGGAGTCCATGGAGCTTGTGGAGACTCTGGAGTTTCAGGAGCTTGTGCAAGCCTGTGGAGTCTCTGCAGGTACAAGGAGCCTGGGGTGCTTATGGATCCTGTGGAAACTTTGGAATGCATGGAGTCCTGTGGAGACTGTGTAGGCCCAGTTATCCTGTGGAGACTCTGGAGACTGTGGAACCTGTGGAGCCCATGGAGTCAGTGGATAATGTGCAGCCTGTGCATACCCATGGAGCCTGTGGAGCCAGTGCATACCATGAAGCTGAGTCCTGTGTTGCTGTGGAGCCCATAGAGCCTGTGAAGCCAATTGAGGCCTGCGTAGCCTGTGGAGCTCATGGAGCCCCTGGAGCCCATGGAGTCTCTTAAGGCATGGAGCGCTTGGAGACAGTGCATCTTGTGCAGGCCCATGGTGCTGATGTAGCTTAGGGAGGCTTTGTATTTCCATTGAGTTGGTGGAAGCTGTTGATATTTTAGACCATGCTGAGGCTTGTCAAGCCCGTGGAGACCATGGCAGCTGCATAGTCCTGTGGATCCTGTGCAGGCCAATGGAGCATGTGGAGCATTTTGATCCAAGGGAGCCTGTGGAGCTTGTGCAGGCACATGTATCCTGTGGAGACTGGGGAGCCTGTGGAGCCTGTGAAAGCCTGTGGAGTTGGTTGAGGACTTGGAGGCCATGAAATCTGTCAAGTCTGTAGAGTTCACAAAGCCTGTGGAGCCCTTGAAATTTGTGTAAGCCAAGGGAGTTTTGAAGCCTGTACAGCACTGTGGATCCTGAGGAGCTTGGCAAACCCATTCGGCCCATGGAGCCTGTTGAGTTATGGAGCCCAAGGATCCTATAGAGCATGTGGGACCTTTTAAATGTTTGTAGCCCATTGACACCTGTGGAGCCCATTGAGTCTGTTGGGCCTGTGGAGACTGTGGCAACCATTGAGGCCTGTGGATCCGGCAGATGCCTTTGAGCCAGTGGATTCAGTGGAACCAATGGAACTGTTGGACCCCATGGAGTGGTAAAAGACTGTAGAGCCCATGGAGCCCATGGAGCTCATGGATGCTCTGTAGACCAGTGTAACCTGTGCTTCATGTGAAGCCCGTGGAGTCCATGGAGCTGGTGGAGTTTTTGGAAGCTATGGAGACTGAGGAGCCCATGGAGACAATAGAGCCTAAGGAGGCCTGTGGAGCATGGGCAGTCATGTGAAGGACATGGAGACTGTGAATTCTGTGAGAATATAGAGGCCTGTGGAACCCATGGAGCTGATGGAGCCCATTGGGGCTGTATAACCTTTCAGGACTGTGAGGCACTGCAGGCCTGAGGATCCTGTGGAGCCCATGGTAACTGTAGGCCTGTGGAGTCTGTGGAGCCCATGGAGGCCTGTGGAACCTGCAAAAGCCTATAGATTCCATGGAATCTATGGCAAATGCGCAGGACTGTGGAACCTGTGGTTTCTGTGTACCCACTGGAGCTTAAGGAGCCCAGGGAACCCATGGAACCTCTGGAACCTGCAGATCCTGTATTTCTCATGGAAGTCATGGAGCCTATGCAGGCTCATGGTGATGGCAGAGCCTGATAAGGCCATTGAGGA
>JAKSZT010037956.1:0-10707 GCA_026826555.1 Tolypeutes matacus
AAATTTATTCATTTTTATTTCTTTTTAATTTCATAATTTTTTTTATTTATTTTTTTAATTTTACTTTTAACCAAAAAAAAAAAAAAAAAAAAAACAAAAAAAAAAAAAAAAAAAGAAATGGTTGCATATATCCACTATTTTTGGACACTTAGGTTGTTTCCAATTTTTTACTGTTACAAACTATGCCACAAGAACTTGTGTGTGTTTGTGTGTATGTCTTTTATTATTTCCCTGCTATACATTTCCAGTAGTGGAGTTACTAAGTCAAAGTCTAAGCCCTGTTCTATGGCTTTTATACCCTCTAAGAGGACTGCATTTCTTTATACATTCAGAAATGTTTTCAAGTGCCTGAATCTCCAAACCCTTGCTAAACGTGCATATATTTGCCCTTATTTTTTGCTTTCAGGCTTTAATTTGCATGCCTTTGACTAATAGTGAAGTTTAAATTTTTCATGTTTATTGGCCACTTGAGGTTTTGTTGTGTTTTTTTCCCCTCTGGTGTAAAATGACTTTTCTAATCAATGTATATTTTTCATTTTAGATATTTGTGTTTTTCTTACTGATTTGAAAAAGGTCTTTAAATGTTAAGAATATGAACCTTTGGTTCAAGATACTTTACTAAAATGTCATTTGTCTTTTCCTTTATGGTGAGTTTTGCTATAACAAGTTTTACATTTTTATGAGACCCACTCTATCACCTTTATGCTTTCAGCCTTTAATTCCATGTTTATGAAGTCCTTCTTTATCCCAAGGTTTTTTAATATTCACCTATGTTTTCTTCTATTTTTATCAAAAATTTTCATTTACTTACAATAAATTTTTAATATTTTCCTGCAATTTATCTTAGCTTACTATGTGAGTTTGGCTTTAACTTTGTTTTGATGCGTCTAACACTCTTCCCACTGCTGTGAATCACAAGCTGCCCTATACACTAAATTCTAATATATACCTAGATATATTTCTGAACTGTCTTTTTTTTTAAGGAGGTACCAAGGATTGAACCCAGGATCTCATACATGGGAAGCAGGTGCTCAACCACTTGAGTTACAGACACTCACCTGAACTATTTTTTTTTTTTTAAAGATTTTATTTATTTATTCATCTATCCCCCCCCTGCTGCCTGTGCTCGCTGGGTCAGCCAACCACGCCGCGCAGGCGGGCCTGCCCCCACCAGGAGGCCCCGGGAACCGAACCCGGGGCCTCCCACTCGGTAAACGGGAGCCCCACTGATTGAGCCACAGCCGCTTCCCTCACCTGAACTATTTTTGAGCGAGCACCATAATGTTTAAACTATTGTATCTTGCAATAATAATGCACTTGACCTTTCTCATTTGTTTATTTTTTAAAATAAACTGAAAAAGAGCTTTTTTCATATTCTGAAAGAAAACTTCCCAGGCTTTTTTTTTTTTTAAACAAAAAAACAAAACAAAACAAAAACGCGGTCATAGGAAGAAGTCGCTCAATTACTTGAACTACATCTGCTCCCCAGCCCAGGCATTTTTAATAGAATTTTATATTTATAGACTTAGTTTGAGGAAAATTAATACCCTTACAATATTAAATCTTCCAATGCACTAATGGAGAATGTTACTCCCCTTATTTAAATATCCTTTTAGAATTTTGTAGAATTGCATACTTATTAAGGCTATAACCAAGGGTTAAGAATTAACAAATAATTATGATTATTGAATCGTTATATAGATGTTTTTACTTTCTAGTATATTGTAAAAGTAAATACCTGAAATTACTGAGACTTGCTGAACTAGAATCCAGATGCCTTGATTTGTGATCATGATTATAAAACTGTATAACCTTTATCTTGTGATTGAAAAGACCTTGTGACTGACCCAGTTTTGTACCCACCCCCTATCCTATTTACAACTTTAAAGTCTTATGACCACTAGACAGCCTCTTAATGTCTGTCTGTGAATGAAGAAACCTGAGCCAGCCCCACCCCAATTACTCATTAGCATAAACCTACTAAACCTGGATACTATAAAACTATCAGAATTACTGCAGTTCGGGGAGATGTATTTTTGACTGTTAGGTCATCTATTCTCCTTGCTATGTGCTGGCAATAAAAGTCTTTCTCTCTTTGAAACCCTGCTGTCTCAGGAATTGGTCTTTGAAGTGCCCGATGCACTTTTGCTCAGTATCAAGTTTATTCTTAGTTGCTTTGATTTTTTTCATTGCTGTGATGAATGGATTCTTTCTTCCATTGTATTTCTTAATTAATTCTTGCTGGTATATAAGAAAGCAATTAACTTTTAAATATTTCTGTTATAATTGCCAAACTTACTGAACTCTATTGTTAATGCTAAGTTTCCAAGCTACCATATCATCTCCAAATAATGAAAGTTTTGTCTCTTCTCTCCCTATAAAATATTTACACCTTTTTCTTTCTCATTATTGCATGGATTAATACTTCCAGAATAATAGTAAGAAATGGTAAAGACAGTCAAATTACTAATTTTTAATGGGAATGCTTCTAATGTTTAACTGCTAAGTATAATATTTGCCAGTGGTTTGGTTTGAGATCAATATTCATTATCATGTTAACATGTTAACTAAGGTGATTTTTTAAAATAAAAAAAGTATGTTGATTTTTATCAAATTTTTTTAGCATTTTGTTAAGATGATCATACGCTTTTTCTCCTTTGATATTCTGATGCCATAAATTATATAAATAGATTTTTTTAAAACAATGAACTGTTCTTATTTTCATAGATTAAACCATATTTGGTCATGGTGATTTACATTTTAAAACTATAACTGTAGGTTCAGTTTGGAAAATTGATTGAGAAAAGGCACAGTCAAATGTAGAGAGAACATTTAAGAGACAATTGCAGTTCTGAAATAAAACAATGGCAGTAGAAATAGAGAAAAGGTCTAGACCGAAGAGATACTTAAGAGGAAGTATCAATGAGATGTAGTAACTCACTGGATATGAGGGATGAAGGAAAAAAAGGAATGCAGAAGTCCCAGGTTCTTGGTTTGGTGACATTTACCATGAGAGGGACATAGGAAGAAAAGCAGCTTTAGTGAGGGTTGGAGGAGAGGATAGAGGATGAACTCAATTTGCGGAATGTTGGTTTGATATCCTGAATTGGGTGTATATATGGATCTGGAGCAGAGAGATTTGAGCTGCAGATTTTTATTTGGTAATTATCAGTGCATAGGGACAGCTAAGTGTGGAGAGTGAAAAGAAAGAAGGCTGAAAATGGAACCACAGAGAAATCCCATTTTCAGAGATGGGCAGGGCAGGTGTAGCTCAGTGGTTGAGCACCTGCTTCACATGTACAAGGTCCTGAGTTCAATCCCCAGGTACCTCCTTAAAAAAAAAAAAAAAAAAAAAAAAAAAGACTTTCTGTTTGGAGAGTGAGTGTAGCTCAGTGGTTGAGAGCCTGTTTCACATGCACGAGCTCCTGCGTTCAATCTCTGGTACCTCTTTTTTTTTTTTTTTTTTTAATTTATTTTTATTGTGGGTAAATCTGGTACCTCTTTTTAAAAAAAAGAAAAGAAAAAAAAATGGAGCAGGTGTACCTCAGAGGTTGAGCACCTTCCTTGCATGTACAAGGTCCCTGGTTCAATCCCCAGTAGCTCCCAAGAAAGAAAGAAGGAAATGAGAGAAGGAAGATGTCTCTGAGAAGACACAGCCAAAGAGGTGGGAAGAGAACTGTTCTGTTTACCAGGAAAACAAGAGGATGATAGAGTTTCTAAAGCTCATGTCTGACTCAGTGCCAGGAGCATTCTTAGGTCCCATGGCTGCTCCAACCGGTGCCCTTCAGGAGTTGGGTTGGATCAATTGGCGAGCCCCAGCCAGGAGACCAAAGAAACGCCAGCAGTAGCGGGCATGAGTTCATGGAAAAGAGAATTAGTGGGGGAAATCCCAGGTTGGCCTATCACATCCATGTGGGGAGGGGTGGCTGCCCTCCTGGATGAGTGGGGACTGCAGAGAGAGTATGAGCATGCCTTAAAAACTCCAGCAGGGGTAGGAGGGCGCACACTGCAAGCTCCCAGAGCAAGGCGGATTGGGGACGGGGTCCTGCCCGGGGGTCTGTGCTGTGCACGCGTGGAGTGAGAGGCTTGGGACATCTATCTGCGCGGATAGGCGGCGTGGACCGAACGGTGGAGATTCGTGAGTTTTGAGGCTGCCGGTGGAGGTTGGCACAGGCGGCTGAGCCCCACGGTTAGGGAAAAAATATATAAAACGGCCATTTGGAGCCGCGGGCGGGGCGAAAAAGTTTTATTTTCTGGGGAGCTGGCTGCCTGGCGCCCCTTGGACCTTGTGTGAACAGAGCAAACGAGCTAGTCAGCACCCGGTGAACCGGAGAGGGGATTTTGGTCGGGGAACGCAGCTGATTTCCCTAGCCACCCAGGGATAAGACCCGGGCCGCTGCGGAGCCAGGAAGAAGGGACACTTCCCAAAAAAGGGAGGGTTCGGTTGGAAGACAGGGAAGGGTATTTTATATTTTTAGACATCGATCTGGCTGCCTGCACCGCCCCATAGCTTTGGGGAGCAGATAAGCCGACCTGAAGCACCATTAGGCTGAGAGCAGACGCGAATCTGCACTCAAACTGATTTACTGAGCAGCCCGGTGACGCTGGAGCTCGGCGCCAGAAGGGGCGGAATCCGCCGTCTTTAGCACTCCTCACTGACTAACATCAGAGTTTCAGCTAACCTGGGGAGTCCGGAAAGTGGGACGTGCTTGATTAATTTCCACGGGCCCAGCTAGGGTCCCTTCCGTAGGGGGGTTGGTCTAGAAGAGGAATTATTTTGGGTCCTGCATTTGGCTTTAAAAAAAAAAAAAAAAAAAAAAGTGAGGTCACCTCAACAAATGAAAAATAAATTCTTTTTAATTTAGTTTAATAGCTAAAAGCTGCTTCAGGACCTGCATATAGAACCCTGTGGGGAAATTCATTGATAAACACAAGTAGGCAGGAAGGATCCACGTGGACCCTAGGGGAATCATTGACCCCCCTTAGCTCTGTTTGACTGCTTGCCTGGGTGGATCTTTGATTTCTCTCTGTTACTTTCTGGTCTATTGCTATTATTCCCATTTTCCTCCCCCCTTCCTTTTTCCTTTTATTTTATTTTTTAAATAGGTGCTGCCAGCTGGTAGCTTATTTGCTGGGCTTCTTATTCAGTAAGTTCCCACTCACTGTATATATTGATTCTGTTATTACAAACTATCGCTTATCCTTCCTGCATGTTTCTGCCTTCTGTTTTCTGTTGTGGCTCTTAGAGACAACATTTTTTCATAGGCCCACAACTTAAGGGTGTCAATTTTTATCCCATCTATTTTGTTTTCTTCTTCTTTTTTCTTTTCTTTTTTTTTTTAATAGTATTAACTTTTTCCTTTCAGACCTTTCTCTACTATTTCTCTACCTCCTCATAATTCTAGCCTTCTAAATCACTATATATATATATTCCTCCATTTGTTTTCCCAGTCCATTATAGGAACTCCATATTTTTTCCTAGTACTCTACACTGCCTACACAAGTTAAATATTCATCTCATTAAGTCTCATTTTGCCCCTCTTCTAACTTTTATCAATATTTCTATTATCCTTCTGCCTTCCTAACATCTTTTGATTCCTCTGGCCCTAACCTTTTGCCTTCAAGCGAACATAGAAAGAAGTAAGGAAATAAAATAAGAAGAAAAACTGCCAAAGAGAAAACTTAACTCACACGCAGAACCAATAGCTAAATAAAATTCTAGAGCATAGAGAAAACCTAATCAACTGAACAAACCCATCAAGATAATATGATGACCAGAGGGCAACAGAAAAATACAAATGACTCTGAAAAACTGGAAAACATGGAACAGTCCAGTGCACAAAATAAAAACCAGGAAGTAATGCAGTACATCAAACAACTAATCAAAGCTATCCAAACAAATATCATGGACAAACTTAAAGAACTGAAGGAAGAGATTAAGGATATAAAGAAGACACTGGGAGAACATACTGAAGAAATAGCTAACACACCTAAAAAGGTAATGGATATGATGGTGAACAAAGGCACAAGCCAAGAAATGAAAAAAGACGCTGGACTCACATGGCAGCAGATTTGAACAGGCAGAGGAAAGAATTAGTGATATGGAAGACAATACAGTTGAAATCAAAGAGATTGTAGAACAGATAGACAAAAAGATAGAAAAAATTCAGCATGGTCTCAGGGAATTAACCGATAATACAAAACGCTCAAACATATGCATTATGGGCATCCCAGAAGGAGAAGAGAAGGGAAAGGGAACAGAAGGAGTGTTGAAGGAAGTTATGGCTGAAAACTTCCCAACTCTATTGAGAGAGATGGATGTGCAGATCCAGGAAGCACAGTGCACCCCAAATAAAATAAATCCAAACAGGCCAACTCCAAGACATACACTTGTCAAAATGTCCAATGCTCAAGACAAAGGGAAAATACTCAAGGCAGCAAGAGTAAAGAGAACCATCACATACAAGGGAAGCACAATAAGATTAAGTGCTGATTTCTCAGCTGAAACCATGGAGGCAAGAAGACAGTGGTATGACATAGTCAAAACACTAAAAGAAAAAAACTTCCAGCCACAAATTCTCTATCCAGCAAAATTGGCATTCAAAAATGATGGACAGTTCAAAATATTCACAGATAAACAGCAATTAAGAGAGTAGGTCAAGAAGAAACCAGCACTTCAAGAAATACTAAAGGAATCTCTACAAGTTGAAAGGAAAAAACAAAGGAGAGAGAGTTGGAGGAGAGTTTAAAAACAACTGAAAAGTCAAAAAGAGAAACAAAACAACATATGACATACATTAACCCAAAGAAAAAATGGCTGAAGTAAGAATTTCATTACGAGTAATAACACTGGATGTTAATGGATTAAATTCACCAATCAAAAGACACAGATTGGCAGAATGGATAAGAAAATATGATCCATCTATATGCTGTCTACAAGAAACCCATCTTCGACCCAGGGATTCAAGGAGGCTGAAAGTGAATGGCTGGAAAACCATTTTACAAGCTAACAATAGCCAAAATAGGGCAGGAGTAGCTATTCTAATATCAGACAAAATAGACTTTAAATGCAAAACTATTGTAAGAGACAAAGATGGACACTACATATTAGTAAAAGGAGTAATCTCTCAAGAAGAGAGAACAATCATCAACATTTACGCACCTAATCGAGGTGCCTCAAAATATGTGCGGCAAACTCTGGAAAAACTAAGAGGAGAAATAAATTCCTCTACAATTATAGCAGGGGACTTCAACACACCATTATCATCATTAGACAGAACATCTGGGCAGAGAATCAATAAAGAAACTAAGGCACTCAACAATACATTAGAAGATTTGAACTTAATAGACATATACAGAACACTACACCCAAATACAGCGGGATTTACATTCTTCTCGAGTGCACATGGAACATACTCCAAAATAGACCACATGCTAGGCCACAAAACAACACTCAATGAATTCAGAAAGATTGAGATTATACAAAGTAATTTCTCTGATCACAACGGAATGAAGTTGGAAATCACTAAGGGCCAGAGAAACAGGATAGGCACAAGGATATGGAAGTTAAACAACACACTCTTAGACAAACAGTGGGTCAAAGAGGAAATTTCAAAAGAAATCAGTAACTACCTTGAAACTAATGAAAACAACAACACAACATATCAAAACCTATGGGATGCAGCGAAAGCAGTCCTGAGAGGGAAGTTCATAGCCATAAATTCATATATAAAAAAAGAAGAAAGAGCTAAAATTGAAGACCTAACTGCACACTTGGAGGAACTGGAAAAACAACAACAAACTAAACCTAAAGGAAGTAGAAAGCAGGAAATAACAAAGATTAGAGCAGAACTAAATGAAATAGAGAATAAGAAAGCACTGGAAACAATAAACAAAACCAAAAGCTGATTCTTCGAGAATATCAACAAAATTGACAAACCCTTAGCCAGACTAACAAAGAAAAAGAGAGAACAGATGCAAATACATAAAATAAGGAATGAACAAGGTGATATCACTACTGACCCCACAGAAATAAAGAGTATCATAAGAGGATACTTTGAAAAATTATATGCCAACAAGAATGACAATTTAGAGGAAAAGGACAAGTTTCTAGAAACCCACAAACAGCCGACATTGATGAAAGAAGTAATAGATGAACTCAACAATCCAATTACAAGTAAAGAGATAGACTGAGTCATTAAAAACCTCCTAACTAAGAAGAGTCCAGGACGAGATGGCTTCACAGCTGAATTCTACCAAACATTCCGGAAAGAACTAACACCAATTCTACTAAAGCTCTTCCAAAAAATAGAAGTAGAAGGAAAATTACCGAACTCATTCTATGATGCCAACATTACCCTAATACCAAAACCAAATAAAGATACCACAAGAAAGGAAAATTACAGACCAATTTCTCTAATGAACCTAGATGCTAAAATCCTTAACAAAATACTTGCTAATCGCATTCAACAACATATCAAAAGGATTATACACCATGACCAAGTGGGTTTCATCCCAGGTATGCAAGGATGGTTCAATATAAGAAAATCAATCAATATAATACACCACATAAACAGATTGAAAGAAAAAAATCACATGATCATCTCTATAGATGAAGAAAAAGCATTCGACAAAATACAGCACTCTTTCCTCATAAAAACCCTACAAAAGATAGGAATAGATGGAAACTTTCTGAAAATGATAAAGGGTATATATGAAAAACCCAAAGCTAACATCATTTTCAACGGTGAAAACCTAAAAGCCTTCCCTCTGAGATCGGGAACAAGACAAGGATGCCCACTATCACCACTCCTATTTAACATTGTCTTAGAAGTACTTGCACGAGCACTGAGACAAGAAAAGGACATAAAAGGCATCCAGATTGGAAAAGAAGTAAAAATTTCATTATTTGCAGATGACATGATCCTATACATAGAAAGCCCTGGGAAATCGACAACAAGGTTTCTAGAACTTATAAAGGAGTTCAGTAATGTTGCAGGCTATAAGATCAACGCTCAAAAATCAGTAGCATTTCTGTACACCAATAACGAGCAAACTGAGGAGGAAATCAGGAAAAAAATACCATTTACAATAGTAAATAAAAGAATCAAATACCTAGGAATAAATTTAACTAAAGATGTAAAGGACTTATATACAGAAAACTACACAACACTGTTAAAGGAAATCAAAGAAGACTTAAATAAATGGAAAAATATTCCCTGTTCATGGATAGGAAGACTAAACATCATCAAGATGTCTATCCTACCCTAACTAATCTACAGATTTAATGCAATCCCAATAAAAGTCAACACTCTATTTTTTAAGGAACTGGAAAAACTACCCACAAAATATATTTGGAGAGGCAAGAGGCCCCGAATTGCCAAAGATATATTGAAAAAGAAAAATGAAGTTGGAGGTATCACATTACCTGACTTTAAAACATACTACAAAGCTACAGTGATCAAAACTGCATGGTATTGGCACAAGGATAGACCTACTGACCAATGGAACCGGATTGAGAGTTCTGATATAGATCCTCGCATATACAGTCATCTGATATTTGACAAGGCCACGAAACCCACTCAGCTGGGAGAGAGTGGCCTCTTTAACAAGTGGTGCTTGGAGAACTGGATATCCATATCCAAAAGAATGAGAGAAGAATACCATCTCACACCTTATACAAAAATCAACTCAAGATGGATCAAAGATCTAAATGTAAGAGCCAAAACCATAAAAACCTTGGAAGATAATGTAGGGAAGCATCTACAGGACCTTGTAATAGGAAATGGTTTCATGAACTTCACAGCCAAAGCACGAGCAGCAAGAGAAAAAATTGATAAATGGGATCTCCTCAAAATTAAAAACTTCTGCACCTCAAAGGATGTTATTAAGAAAATAAAAAGGCAGCCTACCCAATGGGAAAAAATATTCGGCAACTATATATCTGATAGGAGACTAATATCCTGCATATATAAAGAAATCCTACACCTTGAAAATAAAAGGACAAACAACCTATATAAAAAATGGGCAAGTGACCTGAAAAGACACTTCTCCAAGGAAGAAATACAAATGGCTAAAAAGCACATGAAAAAATGCTCAACATCACTTGCTATCAGGGAAATGCAAATCAAAACTACAATGAGATACCATCTTACACCCATCACAATGGCAGCTATTAAAAAAACAGCAGACACTAAATGTTGGAGAGGATGTGGAGGAATAGGAACCCTCATCCACTGCTGGTGGGACTGCGGTATGGTCCAGCCACTGTGGAGGACAGTTTGGCGATTCCTCAGAAAACTAGCAATAGATCTTCCGTATGATCCAGCAATTCCACTGCTGGGTATATACCCAGAAGAACTGAAAACAAAAACACAAACAGATATATGCACACCAATGTTCATAGCGGCATTGTTCACCATTGCCAAAAGTTGGAATCAGCCCCGGTGCCCATCAACAGACGAATGGATAAGCAAAATGTGGCACATACATACAATGGAATATTACTCAGCGGTAAGAAGGAACAAAGTGCTAACACATGGATTAACGTGGATGAATCTTGAAGACCTTATGTTGAGTGAAGCAAGCCAGGCACTGAAGGATGAACAGTATATGACCTCACTGATCTGAACTGAGGAAAGTGAGCAGTCTCTGAGAACCATTGTCTGAAAGATAGGTTAACAAAGGAGAGTAAGAGAAGAGCAGGCT
>JAKSZT010037961.1:0-13727 GCA_026826555.1 Tolypeutes matacus
GTTTATGTGGTGTATTACATTGATTGATTTTCTTATATTGAACCATCCTTGCATACCTGGGATGAAACTCACTTGGTCATGGTGTATAATCCTTTTGATATGTTGTTGAATGTGATTAGCAAGTATTTTGTTAAGGATTTTAGAATCTAGGTTCATTAGAGAAATTGGTCTGTAATTTTCCTTTCTTGTGGTATCTTTATTTGATTTTAGTATTAGGGTAATGTTGGCATCATAGAATGAGTTAGGCAATATTCCTTCTACTTCTATTTTTTGGAAGAGCTGAAGTAAAATTGGTGTTAGCTCTTTCCGGAATGTTTGGTAGAATTCAGCTGTGAAGCCATCTGGTCCTGGACTCTTCTTAGTTGGGAGGTTTTTAATGACTGAGTCTATCTCTTTACTTGTAATTGGGCTGTTGAGTTCATCTATTTCTTCTTTCATCCATATCGGCTGTTTGTGGGTTTCTAGAAACATTTCCATTTCCTCTAAATTATCATTCTTGCTGGCATATAATTTTTCAAAATATCCTCTTATGGTATTCTTTATTTCTGTGTGGTCAGTAGTGATATCACCTTGCTCATTCCTTATTTTATGTATTTGCCTCTGTTCTTTCTTTTTCTTTGTTAGTCTGGCTAAGGGTTTGTCAATTTTGTTGATATTCTCAAAGAACCAGCTTTTTTTTTTTGCTTATTGTTTCCAGAGCTTTCTTATTCTCTATTTCATTTAGTTCTGCTCTAATCTTTGTTATTTCTTGCTTTCTACTTCCTTTAGGTTTAGTTTGTTGCTGTTTTTCCCATTCCTCCAAGTGTGCTGTTAGGTCTTCAATTTTAGCTCTTTCTTCTTTTTTAATATATGAATTTATGGCTATGAACTTCCCTCTCAGGACTGCTTTTGCTGCATCCCATAGGTTTTGATATGTTGTGTTGTCGTTTTCATTAGTTTCAAGGTAGTTACTGATTTCTTTTGAAATTTCCTCTTTGACCCACTGTTTGTCTAAGAGTGTGTTGTTTAACTTCCATATCCTTGTGCCTAACCTGTTTCACTGGCCCTTAGTGATTTCCAACTTCATTCCGTTGTAGTCAGAGAAATTACTTTGTATAATCTCATTCTTTCTGAATTCATTGAGTGTTTTTTTGTGGCCTAGAATGTGGTCTATTTTGGAGTATGTTCCATGTGCACTCGAGAAGAATGTAAATCCCGCTGTATTTGGGTTAGTGTTCGGTATATGTCTATTAAGTCCAAGACTTCTAGTGTATTGTTGAGTGCCTTAGTTTCTTTATTGATTCTCTGCCATGATGTTCTGTCTAATGATGATAGTGGTGTGTTGAAGTCCCCTGCTATAATTGTAGAGGAATTTATTTCTCCTCTTAGTTTTTCCAGAGTTTGCCACACGTATTTTGGGGCACCTCGATTAGGTACATAAATGTTGATGATTGTTCTCTCTTCCTGAGAGATTACTCCTTTTACTAATATGTAGTGCCCATCTTTGTCGCTTACAATAGTTTTGCATTTAAAATCTATTTTGTCTGATATTAGAATAGCTGCTCCTGCCCTTTTTTGTCTATTGTTAGCTTGTAAAATGGTTTTCCAGCCATTCACTTTCAGCCTCCTTGAATCCCTGGGCCGAAGGTGGGTTTCTTGTAGACAGCATATAGATGGATCATATTTTCTTATCCATTCTGCCAATTTGTGTCTTTTGATTGCTGAATTTAATCCATTAACATTCAGTGTTATTACTCGTAACGAACTTCTTACTTCAGTCATTTTTTCTTTCAGTTAATGTATGTCATATTTTGTTTTGTTTCTCTTTTTGAGTTTTCAGTTGTTTTTAAACTCTCCTCCAACTCTCTCTCCTTTGTTTTTTCCTTTCAACTTGTAGAGATTTCTTTAGTATTTCTTGAAGTGCTGGTTTCTTCTTGACATACTCTCTTAATTGCTGTTTATCTGTGAATATTTTGAACTCTCCATCATCTTTGAATGCCAATTTTGCTGGATAGAGAATTTGTGGCTGGAAGTTTTTTTCTTTTAGTGTTTTGACTATGTCATACCACTGTCTTCTTGCCTCCATGGTTTCAGCTGAGAAATCAGCACTTAATCTTATTGTGCTTCCCTTGTATGCGATGGTTCTCTTTTCTCTTGCTGCTTTGAGTATTTTCTCTTTGTCTTTAGCATTGGACAATTGACAAGTATATGTCTTGGAGTTGGCCTGTTGGGATTTATAATATTTGGGGTGCGCTGTGCTTCCTGGATCTGTACATCCATCTCTCTCAATAGAGTTGGGAAGTTTTCAGTCATAACTTCCTTCAACACTCCTTCTGTTTCCTTTCCCTTCTCTTCTCCTTCTGGTATGCCCATAATGCGTATGTTTGTGCGTCTTGCATTATCGGTTAATTCCCTGAGATCATACTGGATTTTTTCTTTTTGTCTATCTTTTCTACAATCTCTTTGTTTTCAACTGTATTGTCTTCCATATCACTAATTCTTTCCTCTGCCTGTTCAAATCTGCTGTCATGTGAGTCCAGCTTCTTTTTCATTTCTTGGCTTGTGTCTTTGTTCACCATCATATCTATTACCTTTTAAGGCATGTTAGCTATTTCTTTAGTATGTTCTGCCAGTTTCTTCTTTATATCCTTAATCTCTTCCTTCAGTTCTTTAAGTTGGTCCATGATATTTGTTTGGATAGCTTTGATTAGTTGTTCGATGTTCTGCATTGCTTCCTCGTTTTTATTTTGTGCATTGGACTGGTCCATGTTTTCCAGTTTCTCAGAGTCATTTGTATTTTTCTGTTGCCCTCTGGTCATCTTATTATCTTGATGAGTTTGTTCAGTTGATTAGCTTTTCTCTATGCTCTAGAATTTTATTTAGCTGTTTGTTCTGCTTGTGATTTAAGTTTCCTCTTTGGCAGTTTTTCTTCTTATTTTATTTCCTTGATTCTTTCTATGTTCCCTTGAAGGCAAAAGGTTAGGGCCAGAGGAATCAAAAGATGTAAGGAGGGCAGAAGGATAATAGTAATATTGATAAAAGTTAGATGAGGGGCAAAATGAGACTTAATGAGATGAATATTTAAGTTGTGTAGGCAGTGTAGAGTACTGGGAAAAAATATGGTGTTCCTACAATGGACTGGGAAAACAAATGGAGGAATAAATATATAGTGATTTAGAAGGCTAGAATCATGAGGAGGAAGAGAAATAGTAAAGAAGGGTCTGAAAGGAAAAAGTTAATACTAATAAAAAAAAAAGAAGAAGAAGAAAACAAAATAGATAGAATAGAAATTGACACCCTTGAGTTGTGGGTCTATGAAAAAATGTTGTCTCTAAGAGCCACAACAGAAAACAGAAGGCAGAAAGATGCAGAAAGGGTAAGCAATAGTTTGTAATACAATATCAATATATACAGTGAGTGAGAAATTACTGAAAAAGAAGCACAGCAAACAACAAGCTAGCAGCACCTAATTTAAAAAAAAATGGAAGAAAAAAGAAAGGGGGTAGGAAAGAGGAAAGAAAAGCAAGGAACCAGAAAGCACCTGAGAGAAACCAAAGATCCACACAGGCAAGGAGTCAGACAGAGCTAAGGGGGGCCAATGATTTCCTTAGGGTCCATGTGAATCCTTCCTGCCTACTTGTGTTTATCAATCAATTTCCCCACAGGGCTCTATATGCAGGTCCTGAAGCAGCTTTTAGCTATTAAACTAAATTTAAAATAATTTATTTTTCATTTATTGAAGTGACCTTCTCACTTTTTTTTTTAATTTTAATTTTAATTTTTTAATTTTTTTTAGCGAAATACAGGACCCAAAATAATTCCTCCTCTAGACCAACCACCTTACGGAAGGACCCAAGATGGGCCCGTGGAAATTAATCAAGCACGTCCCACTTCCTGGACTCCCCAGGGTAGCTGTAGCTCTGATGTTAGTCAGTGCGGAGTGCAAAAGACTGCCAATTCTTCCCCTTCTGGAGCAGAGCTCCAGCATCACCGGTTGCTAAGTAAATCAGTTTGAGTGCAGATTTGCGTCTGCTCTCAGCCTGATGCTGCTTCAGGTCAGTTTATCTGCTCCCCAAAGCTATGGGGCTGTGCAGGCAGCCAGATCAATGTCTTAAAATAAAAAATACCCTTCCCTGTCCTCCAACAGAACCCTCCCTCTTTTGTGAAGTGTCCCTTCTTCCTGGCTCCGCAGTGGCCCGGGTCTTATCCCTGGGTCGCTACGGAAATCAGCCTCATCCCCTGACCAGAATCCCCATCCCGGTTCACCGGGTGCCAATTAGCTCGTTTGTTCTGTTCACGCAAGATCCAAGGAGCGCCAGGCAGCCAGATCCCCAGAAATTAAAACTTTCTCGCCTGCTCGCTCCCTAACCGCGGGGCTCAGCCACCTGTGCCAACCCCCACCGGCAGCCTTAAAACTCACAAATCTCCACCGTTTAAAACTCACGAATCTCCACCATCTGTCCATGCCATTGATCCACGCAGATAGATGTCCCAAGTTTTCACTCCACGCGTGCACAGCACAGACCCCCGGGCAGGACCCCGTCCACAATCCGCCTTGCTCTGGGAGCTTGCAGGGTGTGCCCTCCTACACTACCGCCATCTTCAGATCTTCCTCTCTGTGCTGTAATTTTTTGAATGCTTTTTCTGCATCTATACATATGATCATGTTTTTTTTTTTTTCTTTTGATCTCTTTATGTAGTGTATTACATTGATTGGTTTTCTTATGTTGAACCATGCTTGCATACCCAGGATGAAACTCTCTTGGTCATGGTGTATAATTCATTTGATATATTGTTGAATGCAATTAGCAAGTATTTTGTTGAGGATTTAAGCATCAAGTTTCATTAAAGAGATTGGTTTGTAATTTTCCTTTCCTGTGACATCTTTGTTTTACTTTGGTATTAGGTTAATATTGTCATCATAGAATGAGTTAGGCATTGTTCCTTCTGCTTCTATTTTTTGGAAGATTTTAAGCAGGATTGGTGAATGTTCTTTCTGGAATGTTTGTTAGCATTCACCTGTGAAAGTGTATGGTCCTGGGCTCTTCTTAGTTGCGAGGTTTTTGGTGACTGAGTCTATCATTTTACTTGTATTTGGTCTGTTGAGTTCATCAATTTCTTCTTTTGTCAATGTAGGCTGCTTGTGAGTTTCTAGGAATTTCTCCATTTCCTCTAAATTATCATTCTTGATGGCATATAAAATTTCAAAGTATCCTCTTATGATACTCTTTATTTCAGTGGGATCAGTAGTTATATCCCCTTCTTCATTCCTTATCTTGTGTATTTACATCTGCTCTTTTTCTTTGTTAGTCTGGCCAGGGGTTTGTCAATTTTATTGGTCTTCTCAAAGATACAGCTTTTGGTTTTGTTTATTTTTTCTGGTGCCTTCTAAATATCTATTTCATTTAGTTCTGCTCTAATCTTTTTTATTTCCATCTTTCTATTTCTTTTGGGGTTAGTTTGCTGCTGTTTCTCTAACTCCTACAAGTTTACAGTGAGGTCTTCAATTGTAGCTCTTTCTTCTTTTTTCATATATGCCTTTATGGGTATGAATTTCCCTCTCAGTACAGCTTTTGCTGCATGCCACGTGTTTTGACAAGTTTTGTCATTTTCATTTGTTTCAAGGTATTTACTGATTTCTTTTGAGATTTCCTCCTTGCCCCACTGTTTGTCTAAGAGTGTGCTGTTTAACTTCCATATCTTTGTACCTACTCTGGTACTCTGGTCCTTACTGATTTCCAATTTTATTTCATTGTGGACAGATAAATTACTTTGTATAATCTCAGTCTTTCTTAATTAGTTTAGAGTTGTTCTGTGGCCTAGCACATGGTCTATCTTGGAGTATGATCTATGTACACTTATGAAGAATATATATCCTGCTGTATTTGGGTGTAGTGTGCTGCATATGTTTATTGCATCCAGATACTCTAGTGAATACTCAAAGTCTTTGTTTCTTTATTGATTCATTACTGAGACGTTCTGTCCAATGGTGATATTGGTGTATTAAAGTCCCTAAACATAATTGTAGTGGCATCTATTTCTCCACTTAGTTTTTCCAGGTTCGGCCTTATGTAGTTTGAGGCACCCCTGTTAGTTCCATAAATGTTTATGAGTGTTCTTTCTCCTTGAAAGTTTACTACTTTCACTAATATATAGTGTCCACCTTTGTCTCTTAAAATAGATTTGCATTTAAAGTCTGTTTTGTCTGATATTAGTATAGCTACACCCACTTTTTTTGGTTATTGTTTCCTTTTAAGATTGCTTTCCTGCCATTCACTTTCATTCCCTTGAATCTCTGGGCCCAAGGTGTGCTTCTTGCAGCCAACCATATAGATGGGTCATATTTACTTATCCATTCTGCCAATATGTGTCTCTTGACTGATGAGTTTAATCCGTTAACATTCTGTGTTATTACTCTCAAGGAATTACTTACATTAGCCATATTTTCTTTGGGTTTATGTATGTCATATATTGTTTTTATTTATCTTTTTGTCTTTTTAGCTGTTCTTACTCTCTCCTCCAAATCTCTCTCTCTCCTGTTTTTTCCTTTCAACCTGAAAATCTTCATTTAATATTTCTTGAAGGTCAGGTTTCTTATTGGCATACTCTCTTCATTTCTGTTTATCTGTGAATATTTTGAGCTCTCCATCATTTTTGAATGGCAGCTTTGCCGGATAAAGAATTCTTAGCTGGAATTTTTTTTTTTATTTACTACCTTAACTATGTCCTACCACTGCCTTCTTGCCTTCATGGTTTCAGATGAGAAATCAGCACTTAAACTTATTGATCTTCCCTTGTATGCCATGATTCTCTTTTCTCTTGCTGCTTTCAGTATTTTCTTTTTGTCATGAGCATTGGAAAGTTTGACAATATACGTCTTGGGGTAGGGTTGTTGGGATAAATACTTTTTGGGGTATGCTGTATTTCCTGGACTTATACATCCATCTCCCTCAATAGGGTTGGGAAGTTTTCAGCCATTATTTCCTTCAACACTGCTTCTGTCCCTCTTCCCTTCTCTTCTCTCTCTGGGATGCCTATAATGCATATGTTTGTGCATTTTGTGTTGTCATTCAGATCCCTAAGTCCCTGCTGAATCTTTCTGTCTTTTATCTATCTCTTCTACTAACTGTTTGATTTCAGATGTACTGTCTTCCACATTGGTAATTCTTTCCTTTGCTTTTTTCAAATTAAAATTATATGCTTCCAGTATCTTTTTTATTTACTGGATTGTGCCATTCATCACCATCATATCGGATATCTTTTTATGTATGTTTACAATTTCTTCAGTATGTCCTCTCAGTGTCTTCTAATTATCCTTAATCTATTCCTTCACTTCATTAATTTGGTCCATGATATTTGTGTAGATAGCTTTGATCAGTTATTTAATACGCTGCACCTCTTCCTGGTTTTTAGTTTGTTTTTTGAACAAGGCTATGTCTTCCTGTTTGTTATTATGGTTTGTATTTTTTTTAATGTCCTCTGGTCATCTTTTTACCTTAATTGGTTTATTCAGTTGATTACCTTCCCTTTTTACTCTAGGGTTTTATTTAATTCCTGTTTTTTTTGTGTATAAGTTTTCTCTTTGACACTTTGTTCTTATTCTATTTTCTTGCTCTTGTCTATGATCTCTTGCAGGAAAAATTTAGGGCCAGTGAACATGAAAGAGGTAAGGAAAGTGAAAGGATAATAGTAATAATAGTAATTGTTAGAAGAGGAACCGTTTAAGACCTTAGAATGAATATTTAAATCAAGTAAGCAGTGTAGAGTAATATGAATAAAAAAGTTGGCTACCAACAATGAAACGGGAAACCAAATAGAAAAATACATATATACTGAATTAAAAGGCCTGTATGATGAGGAGAGAGGGAAAGCTAAAGGAAAAGACAAAAAGAAAAAAGTTAATAAAAGGACAAAAACAGGATAGATGAGGTAGAAATAAAAAGCAGAAAAATTGAGACCTAAACAAAGAGAGGTGGAATGTAAGAACAACAACAGAAAACATAAGATAGAATGATGAGGGAAGGAAAAGAGATAGTGATGGTATATAAGATCTGTACAAACAGAAAAGGGGAAATCAAGGAAGTGGGAACACAGTAACCAAGAATCAAGCCAGCAGCAACTTGAAGAATTTATCTCTTCATCTTGCTTCCTCTAGATCGATGCCCTGAAGTGCCCTACTCTGTGGGTTCCCAAAACAGTTCTCTTGAGCAGGATCTTGCCTGTACTCATCTTTTTTTTTTTTTTTTTTTTTTGTGAGAGTGATATGCCTATGTTCTTTGAAAGAAAAAAGATTAGGACCAGAGGAAAGGAAAAGGATTAGAAGACAAAAAGAATAATAGTAATTGAAGGAAGAAACAGACAGCTAAATGAACTTCAGATGAACCCACGGGGCGGGAACGCATGCCTGGAACTGAACGCAGTTCCTGGTCTAGCTAGAATATGGGAAAGAAACATAATGGGAACTGAAAACATTCCCCCATCTTTCTAAAAGAATAGGGAGTACAAGTAGGAAGGTCAATGTGCTTGCATGAGAAAAGAGTCACTGCTTAAAAACCATAGTAATAAAGCCTAGCTATTTTTAGATGCTATGATATTGAATGAATAAAATATAGGGTCACAGCAACCTCGGTGCTGTTCTGCCTGAGGGAGCTGCAGCCCTCTGCTTCAACTACATCAACTTGTTTGACTCTTCCTTTGTGCCTCACACTGATAACAACATATTGGCGCCCAACGTGGGGCTTGAGGTGAGCAGGGAATCTTGTTGACCCAACAGAGGTTTAAGTACTGCGCGGTTGGTTTGCAGAGCCATCGGGAGAAGCAGAGATCATGGGTAATTACCCATCACAGATTGATGAATATGTGGGAATTTAAAATCCCTTTTCCATAGTTCAGGGGTGAGGACTAAAAAATATGTCATATGGGACCTATTATGCTTGATACAGCGGCATTGTTATTGTTTTTTTCCTTCAAAACGAAACCAGTTAAATCCTAAGGTTTGGCAGGATGTGGGGAAGGCTCTTAAATGAGCTCATCAGCACAGAGAAATTCTCTCAGCTGATGTGTGGGCTGCTTACCAGCAAATTGCTCTGACTATACAAACTTTCCAGAGTGAGGAGGACTTGCCGCAAAACTCCGGTCCTGATAAAGTTGATGTGTCTACTTCTCCAATCCCTGTGGATTCTCCAGGACATAAGGAGTTAATTTCTGAGGAGGTTGAGGAATGGCCTACACCACCGCCTCCTGAGCCACCAAGGCTGGTAGATGTAGTCAACAAGATAGTAATATTTTAATACCTCTGGATGGTAATATTAAGTTGATAAATGAAGATTATTATAAGAGCCCTATTCAAATGGCCAAAAATTACATAAGTGCTTATATTAATAAATAAATATGGATATTAGTTTAAAATAATAAAAATAGTTATACTCAAATTAAATTATTATTCTAACAAGTTTGTTTAATGTTGATGGTAATTATATGTTGTCAGAAGTTTGTTTAGAAATAGTTTCCAAAACCATTGTAATAACTTATGTATGGAAGGTATATAAAATGTGCTTTTATTATTAAAGAAAAAAAAAGTAATTTTATCCTAAAATAAAATAACTAGTTATTAAAACAAAGTAAAATGTGCGATATAAACAAGGAATTTTTGTGGTCAAATCTAAGTGAAATTTAAGCAGTCTATCTATAAAAATTTAAAAGCTTTAATGTCAAACAATGTAATAATATAAAGTTGAAGTTTTATTCTTTCTCAAAGTTTCTCAAGTCCGTAGTCTGTTTTACTAAAGGTTTACAAAGTTTTTCTCCTAAATAATCAGTATGCAATAAAAAAGTTTGTTTTATCAGAATAGCTTCTTGTACTTTAACCTTATCGTTCCCATGGAGAAACAGGTCTTATCACTTTTAAAAAGAACACAATGTTCGAACCTGCTTTCTCAAATTGAAATCCTGAAAAGTAGCTTTTATTTCAAACTGTTACAAATGATTTAGTCTTTTACCTAGAAAAAGGTGAAATACTAAAAATAGTTAAGTTCATGTGATATAAGTTGAATGAAGTATTTAAAACTGTTGTATAATTAAAAGAAATTTCCTAATTTTATAACAACTAAAGTTATATGAATAAAAAGTTCATATGAATACTTTAAAAGTGTATAAAATTCCTGAAAATATAATAATGTTTCAATATAATATTAAATAAAATATAATGTTATTAATCATAATTTTTAGTTATAATCACAAAAAGAAAGCAGCCATTAGAGGCTGCCGGTGTAGTGCATAACAGTAAAATATAGTAAAATAAAATAACACCCCTGCTGCATGCAGTGGTCCCAAATATTGATAGTTTGTTGCAAAAAATCAATATCCAGTTATGCTACTATCACTTTGTTTTAAAACTTGCTAAAGCTTTCTTTAATATTTTCTTAAACAAGTCAAACCAGCCCATATTCCCTTTCCTGTAAAATAGCCAACAATTATTAAGTTTATATTCAACACTGTCAGCAACAGCCCCGATTCTAATTATAATGTTAATAACAAAAGCAATGCAAGTATTAAAGTTAAAAGTTAATGTATTACCCCACAGCCCAAATGGAAAATACTAATTTGTTTTTACCTATGCCTTAAACTATACAAAATTTAAAAATTGAGATTATTCTAATCATGCTACTAAAAATCTTAAATGTTTAACAAATAAGTTTATTTATTGGATGTCTGTTGTTGTATAATCTACTATAGTTATGAATTGTGTATAATATACTTAAATACTAATTGAAACTTTAATACAATACATTGCATATGTAAGTATTTTAATGACTTGTGTATTACACATAAAGGTATTTTATTAAGTATATATATAAATCTCTTGTTTTGAATTTGAACAGTCCTGAAACTGAATGTATTAAGAAAAAGTTTGGTAAGTATTGTTCAGACCTAAAGTAAAACATCATTCAGAAAACTTTGTTAACCTACAAACCAATGCCTTGCTAGTTAACACTTTTCACATATCAGGAAAAATATTGGAAATTAAAATCGTAAGCACATCAGGATGTTTTGTAACACATTAAAAAAAATAAAATGCATTTCAATGGGTGTTGTATTCCTCCCTGGGGGAGCTGGCCACTCTCCCAGGGTTTAATGCATAAACCTTAAAATGTACTGCTAAAGGAATATTGTGTTCCTTCCTGAGGAGGCTGGCCCCTTCCTTGGGAATTAGCAAAATACTCATAAATTGGCATCTATAATATCAAGTTCATGAATCCTAAACACAGTCAATCAAAACTCTAGTATCAGTTGCTACTTCAACACTTCTCAGCTAAAACCTAAATATTGGTAAAAAAAAAAATATATATATATATATATATATATGAGTGCTCTATTTATCTGTCATTCTATAACTTTGTTCAATATTGACTTAATCTTTTAATTAGTTATGTTATTTATGTTTCTCACCCTGTCAGTATAAGCTAATTAAATGAAATATACATATTAACATTTATCTTGTATCTATTTAAGACTTTAGACAAAAATAAACCAAGAATATCAGTGTATCCCCTGATTTAGTAAGCATGTGAATGTATGTACACTTATAAAAAATTAACAGTTAAACCTCTATTTATAAATGCTACAAAAACAAAAAAAAAAGGGAAAATGGTGAGGTGCAAGAACATTTATATCAAGCATTATTTTAAGCCAAAGGTCAGAATCATATACATCAGCAGCAGAGTATTTCTGGCAGAAATCAGGCAAAAATACAGAAAGAAATATTAGACAATTAGTTTATAAAAAGCACAAAAGTAATAATAAATGGGAAAAGGCAGAAGTTAATTTAGGATATAGGGTTGAGGTTTTGCTCTTATCATTACAGATAAAGGAAACCAGCTTTGGGTCCTGTCCAAATGTCTGAAACCTAGACATAAACAAGCCGGAGAAGCTAACACAAGAAGCAAAAAAGATGGTAACTTATAAAAGTCAGAATGTCACTCTAACACAGTTATTCTTTGCTGTGCTTACCTTGACAACCATAGCAGTAAGTAGTGCACCTTCACATAATTATACATATTGGGCTTACATTACTAATTCACCTCTTTTAGAATTGTTCACTTACGGGGACAAATCCTACCCTGTTTATATTAATTAGTCTTTTCACTTTCCTGGGCCCATTGATTTTCACCTTCCTATAAAACCTGAAATTTTTATTGAAAATTTAACCTTGCCTTTTCTTGAATGACCTATCTGCATAGGATCCATTGATCCATGTATACAGTCCCAAAATCATAGTACAAAGTGATAAATGGCATACATGCCATGTTTCATATGAGGTTGTGCTCTTTAATAATTCCTATAGAATTGTCAAAAATTGGGCCCTTATAGAGATACTGAAACCTAATGTAAACACAGCCATAAGTTGAAAAATTAGTAATTCAACAAAAACAACTAATGAAAGCTATCATTATTTTTTAGAATTTTGGGGACGTCATAAGTATAAATATTTCACTAAATTGAACTCATCAGGGATGATTTATCCCACAACTATGGAACACTAAAGTTAACAAAGCTAAAAATTATTTTGGGGAACTAGCCCAATTTTTGAATGGCAAGGCAGTAAAACTAATATTACCAGTTTAAAAAGAAAATCCATTTAATTTCTTAAAATATGTGTATGGGATACCATTGTTTTTATAATTCAAACAGTGAGCATTAATCAAACATGTTTTTTCTGCAGCAATTGCTCCTTTTACACTTGTGTATCAGAATCTGTTTTACAGGAGAATTCTACTGCAGTTCTAATGGGAAAATGGCATTGTGGAATATGGCTTCCAGGTCGCATGAATTGCTGCTGGCAGTCTTCCTCTGAGAGCCAAATCCTTTGGCACCTTCTAAATCATTATTTGAAAAGAGCCAGACATTAAGTAGGATTAATTATAGCTGCTGTATTAAGGCTTATAAGTATTATTACCGCTGCTGCTGTAGCAGGAATTGCCCTACATGAGAATGTCCAAACACAACAATATGTTAAAAATTGGCATCATAATGCTAGTGAGCTATGGCATAATCAGGCATATATAGGTGAGCAAAATAATAATAGGATTATTGACTTAGAGATGGCTGTTATACAAATGGAAGTCAAACAAGATTTGAAGTGTGATTGAAATAAAAGTGTTTTTTGTATCACTCCTCTCCCATACAATGATTCCCATTATGAATGAAAAAAAAATAAAAAATCATTTAATAGGTCACCACACAAATTTATTTATAATAATTACAGAATTGCAAAAAAGATTTTAAGCATGTCTCAGAATCAACTTATTACACTTCCAGGTAGTAAATTTTGGCAATCAGTGACAGATCAATTGAATAAAATAAACCCCTTACATTGGTGGAAATCAACCTCTGTACTTGCTAACTTGGGTGTGGTGATCATTGGTGCTCTGCTACTCTTAACTCTATTAGGAGGCATTCACAAAGCCCTGTTGTCCTGCATTAACAGGGCTGAAAATACCAGCCATGCCAACAACTTGATTCTGCTTAAAACCCTTAACTCTCAAGCCCCTGTCCATGGCAGCTTGGCAGGTGGCCAGAGATGAGTAGGACCTTCAGAAGAAGGCAACCTAAGACAGACACAGTCACCCTAAACAAAAAACAAAAAAGGGGGAATTGTTGGAGAAGATGCTGAGAGCCAGAGCATAAAGGGTCAAGCATTTTAAAAGCATGCTTGCTGGCAGAGAAACATTAGTAAATGTCTCCAAGGA
>JAKSZT010037961.1:16021-33800 GCA_026826555.1 Tolypeutes matacus
TTGAAACAGAGGGCTGCAGCTCGCTCAGGCAGAACAGCACTGAGGTTGCTGTGACCCTATCTTTTATTCATTCAATATCATAGAATCTAAAAATAGCTAGGCTTTATTATTATGGTTTTTAAGCAGTGACTCTTTTCTCATGCAAGCACATTGATCTTCTTACTTGTACTCCCTATTCTTTTAGAAAGATAGGGAAATGTTTTCAGTTCCATTATGTTTCTTTCCCACATTCTAGCTAGACTAGGATCTACGTTCCGTTCCAGGCATGTGTTCTCACCTCGTGGGTTCATCTGAAGTTCATTTAACTGTCTGTTTCTTCCTTCATTCCCCCTTATTTTATAATTGAAATAGCATGATGTACGCTGTAGCAGACTGCTGGTGCATTAATTGGTTTAGTTGTCGCGATCTTCTGCAGACTAAACAATATAAAAAGCACAATATTAATACAGTTATACATATGAACATAACAGATCCTGACAAACCATGTAACCATTGTTTAGGATGCAATTGTTCTAACCCGTTCATTAACGCTTTTAAAATCTGTTCCCCAGTCATTGCTTGTAATTGTTTTTCAAATGTCTGATGTATCTTCTGTTGCAAGCATAAGATTTCCTCAGTTAAATTATCATGATTTAAAAGATGTTTTTCACAGAGTCCCAAGGAAACTCAGTTGCATTGTAAAGGACAGGAGTAATACAATAAGATGTTTCATTCCAGTCACCTTTCATTTTCATTTGTAATTTCATAGCTTGAATCTGATCTCCTAACAGAATAACAGTTTGTCTTAAGTCCACTAGTTCTTCATGTATTTCTAAATCTATTTGTCTTTGAGTTTCGCTTAACTGTTCTGATTTTTGTTGCCATGTTCGCATGAAATCAGCAGTTTGCACTCCTTGTTGAAGGGCTATTCCTGCAGCAGCCGCTGTTGCTGTTACAGCTATAATACCCATAATTACAGCTATTAACATTCCTATGAATCTTCTTGCCCTTTTCAACAATCTTTTAGTTATTGAAGTCAATATCCCCATAACTGGGGTGTTTTGCCATTCTTGATTCATCTGTACAGGTAACCATACTCCAATTCTTGCTCTTAAGATGTAAAGACTAGAGGTATTTGGGAAACTAATAGAGCTGTTAATACATGTATATAAAGAGCCGTTGTTCAGACATTCTATTGCCCCATTACTATTATTCCAAGTAATATTACCCAATAATAAAACATAAGGAAGACACACACAAGTTCTAACACATTCTGTATTATTATGAGTAAAGTTAAGAATATAATTAGTACTTATAATTGAAATGTGCTCCCACCAAGAACTAACAGTGAAAAGCCGAGGCTAGTTTCCACACATGCAGTTGAGTGGGATGTCCCACCCTGAAAGCATTAGGTGGTGTAAATCCTCCCCCATGCCAGATGATGGAATCATTTGTATGTGTACTTATGCTTTAGTTCTCCTTATGCCATTTTAACAAAAGTAGGGAATTCTTCACTAGTTTCTCAGCTTGGTGCATGAGAGCGCTAACTGTTTCTGAGTTTCCAGACAATCTTTCTTGGGAATTCAGACAATAACATCTGTGTGGTAAGTTCATTCCGCTCTGCCTCCTCCCGCTGATATGTGCAGCATGCAGTGTCCTTGGAGACATTTACTAATGTTTCTCTGCCAGCAAGCATGCTTTTAAAATGCTTGACCCTTTATGCTCTGGCTCTCAGCATCTTCTCCAACAATTCCCCCTTTTTTGTTTTTTGTTTAGGGTGACTGTGTCTGTCTTAGGTTGCCTTCTTCTGAAGGTCCTACTCATCTCTGGCCACCTGCCAAGCTGCCATGGACAGGGGCTTGAAAGTAAAGGGTTTTAAGCAGAATCAAGTTGTTGGCATGGCTGGTTTTCTTAGCCCTGTTAATGCGGGACAGCAGGGCTTTGTGAATGCCTCCTAATACAGTTAAGAGTAGCAGAGCACCAATGATCACCACACAGAAGTTAGCAAGTACAGAGGTTGATTTCCACCAATGTAAGGGGTTTATTTTATTCAATTGATCTGTCACTGATTGCCAAAATTTACTACCTGGAAGTGTAGTAAGTTGATTCTGAGACATGCTTAAAATCTTTTTTGCAATTCTGTAATTATTATAAATAAATTTGTGTGGTGACCTATTAAATGATTTTTTATTTTTTTTTCATTCATAATGGGAATCATTGTATGGGAGAGGAGTGATACAAAAAACACTTTTATTTCAATCACACTTCAAATCTTGTTTGACTTCCATTTGTATAACAGCCATCTCTAAGTCAATAATCCTATTATTATTTTGCTCACCTATATATGCCTGATTATGCCATAGCTCACTAGCATTATGATGCCAATTTTTAACATATTGTTGTGTTTGGACATTCTCATGTAGGGCAATTCCTGC
This sequence comes from Tolypeutes matacus, assembly GCA_026826555.1. Classification (NCBI taxonomy): domain Eukaryota; kingdom Metazoa; phylum Chordata; class Mammalia; order Cingulata; family Chlamyphoridae; genus Tolypeutes; species Tolypeutes matacus. Next base: position 18,436 of record JAKSZT010037961.1, read on the forward strand.
TACAGCAGCAGCGGTAATAATACTTATAAGCCTTAATACAGCAGCTATAATTAATCCAACTTAATGTCTGGCTCTTTTCAAATAATGATTTAGAAGGTGCCAAAGGATTTGGCTCTCAGAGGAAGACTGCCAGCAGCAATTCATGCGACCTGGAAGCCATATTCCACAATGCCATTTTCCCATTAGAACTGCAGTAGAATTCTCCTGTAAAACAGATTCTGATACACAAGTGTAAAAGGAGCAATTGCTGCAGAAAAAAACATGTTTGATTAATGCTCACTGTTTGAATTATAAAAACAATGGTATCCCGTACACATATTTTAAGAAATTAAATGGATTTTCTTTTTAAACTGGTAATATTAGTTTTACTGCCTTGCCATTCAAAAATTGGGCTAGTTCCCCAAAATAATTTTTAGCTTTGTTAACTTTAGTGTTCCATAGTTGTGGGATAAATCTTCCCTGATGAGTTCAATTTAGTGAAATATTTATACTTATGACGTCCCCAAAATTCTAAAAAATAATGATAGCTTTCATTAGTTGTTTTTGTTGAATTACTAATTTTTCAACTTATGGCTGTGTTTACATTAGATTTCAGTATCTCTATAAGGGCCCAATTTTTGACAATTCTATAGGAATTATTAAGGAGCACAACCTCAGATGAAACATGGCATGTATGCCATTTATCACTTTGTACTATGATTTTGGGACTGTATACATGGATCAATGGATCCTATGCAGATAGGTCATTCAAGAAAAGGCAAGGTTAAATTTTCAATAAAAATTTCAGGTTTTATAGGAAAGCGAAAATCAATGGGCCCAGGAAAATGAAAAGACTAAATAATATAAACAGGGTAGGATTTGTCCCCGTAAGTGAACAATTCTAAAAGAGGTGAATTAGTAATATAAGCCCAATATGTATAATTATGTGATGGTGCACTGCTTACTGCTATGGTTGTCAAGGTAAGCACAGCAAAGAATAACTGTGTTAGAGTGACAGTCTGACTTTTATAAGTTACCATCTTTTTTGCTTCTTGTGTTAGCTTCTTCGGCTTGTTTATGTTTAGGTTTCAGACATTTGGACAGGACCCAAAGCTGGTTTCCTTTATCTGTAATGATAAGAGCAAAACCTCAACCCTATATCCTAAATTAACTTCTGCCTTTTCCCATTTATTATTACTTTTATGCTTTTTATAAACCAGTTGTCTAATATTTCTTTCTGTATTTTTGCCTGATTTCTGCCAGAAATACTCTGCTGCTGATGTATATGATTCTGACCTTTGGCTTAAAATAATGCTTGATATAAATGTTCTTGCACCTCACCATTTTCCCTTTTTTTTGTTTTTGTAGCATTTATAAATAGAGGTTTAACTGTTAATTTTTTATAAGTGTACATACATTCACATGCTTACTAAATCAGGGGATACACTGATATTCTTGGTTTATTTTTGTCTAAAGTCTTAAATAGATACAAGATAAATGTTAATATGTATATTTCATTTAATTAGCTTATACTGACAATTAGGGTGAGAAACATAAATAACATAACTAATTAAAAGATTAAGTCAATATTGAACAAAGTTATAGAATGACAGATAAATAGAGCACTCATATATATATATATATATATATATATATATATATTTTTTTTTTTTTTACCAATATTTAGGTTTTAGCTGAGAAGTGTTGAAGTAGCAACTGATACTAGAGTTTTGATTGACTGTGTTTAGGATTCATGAACTTGATATTATAGATGCCAATTTATGAGTATTTTGCTAATTCCCAAGGAAGGGGCCAGCCTCCTCAGGAAGGAACACAATATTCCTTTAGCAGTACATTTTAAGGTTTATGCATTAAACCCTGGGAGAGTGGCCAGCTCCCCCAGGGAGGAATACAACACCCATTGAAATGCATTTTATTTTTTTAAATGTGTTACAAAACATCCTGATGTGCTTACGATTTAAATTTCCAATATTTTTCCTGATATGTGAAAAGTGTTAACTAGCAAGGCATTGGTTTGTAGGTTAACAAAGTTTTCTGAATGATGTTTTACTTTATGTCTGAACAATATTTACCAAACTTTTTCTTAATACATTCAGTTTCAGGACTGTTCAAATTCAAAACAAGAGATTTATATATATACTTAATAAAATACCTTTATGTGTAATACACAAGTCATTAAAATACTTACATATGCAATGTATTGTATTAAAGTTTCAATTAGTATTTAAGTATATTATACACAATTCATAACTATAGTAGATTATACAACAACAGACATCCAATAAATAAACTTATTTGTTAAACATTTAAGATTTTTAGTAGCATGATTAGAATAATCTCAATTTTTAAATTTTGTATAGTTTAAGGCATAGGTAAAAACAAATTAGTATTTTCCATTTGGGCTGTGGGGTAATACATTAACTTTTAACTTTAATACTTGCATTGCTTTTGTTATTAACATTATAATTAGAATCGGGGCTGTTGCTGACAGTGTTGAATATAAACTTAATAATTGTTGGCTATTTTACAGGAAAGGGAATATGGGCTGGTTTGACTTGTTTAAGAAAATATTAAAGAAAGCTTTAGCAAGTTTTAAAACAAAGTGATAGTAGCATAACTGGATATTAATTTTTTGCAACAAACTATCAATATTTGGGACCACTGCATGCAGCAGGGGTGTTATTTTATTTTACTATATTTTACTGTTATGCACTACACCGGCAGCCTCTAATGGCTGCTTTCTTTTTGTGATTATAACTAAAAATTATGATTAATAACATTATATTTTATTTAATATTATATTGAAACATTATTATATTTTCAGGAATTTTATACACTTTTAAAGTATTCATATGAACTTTTTATTCATATAACTTTAGTTGTTATAAAATTAGGAAATTTCTTTTAATTATACAACAGTTTTAAATACTTCATTCAACTTATATCACATGAACTTAACTATTTTTAGTATTTCACCTTTTTCTAGGTAAAAGACTAAATCATTTGTAACAGTTTGAAATAAAAGCTACTTTTCAGGATTTCAATTTGAGAAAGCAGGTTTGAACATTGTATTCTTTTTAAAAGTGATAAGACCTGTTTCTCCATGGAACGATAAGTTTAAAGTACAAGAAGCTATTCTGATAAAACAAACTTTTTTATTGCATACTGATTATTTAGGAGAAAAACTTTGTAAACCTTTAGTAAAACAGACTACGGACTTGAGAAACTTTGAGAAAGAATAAAACTTCAACTTTATATTATTACATTGTTTGACATTAAAGCTTTTAAATTTTTATAGATAGACTGCTTAAATTTCACTTAGATTTGACCACAAAAATTCCTTGTTTATATCGCACATTTTACTTTGTTTTAATAACTAGTTATTTTATTTTAGGATAAAATTACTTTTTTTTTCTTTAATAATAAAAGCACATTTTATATACCTTCCATACATAAGTTATTACAATGGTTTTGGAAACTATTTCTAAACAAACTTCTGACAACATATAATTACCATCAACATTAAACAAACTTGTTAGAATAATAATTTAATTTGAGTATAACTATTTTTATTATTTTAAACTAATATCCATATTTATTTATTAATATAAGCACTTATGTAATTTTTGGTCATTTGAATAGGGCTCTTATAATAATCTTCATTTATCAACTTAATATTACCATCCAGAGGTATTAAAATATTACTATCTTGTTGACTACATCTACCAGCCTTGGTGGCTCAGGAGGCAGTGGTGTAGGCCATTCCTCAACCTCCTCAGAAATTAACTCCTTATGTCCTGGAGAATCCACAGGGATTGGAGAGGTAGACACATCAACTTTATCAGGACCGGAGTTTTGCGGCAAGTCCTCCTCACTCTGGAAAGTTTGTATAGTCAGAGCAATTTGCTGGTAAGCAGCCCACACATCAGCTGAGAGAATTTCTCTGTGCTGATGAGCTCATTTAAGAGCCTTCCCCACATCCTGCCAAACCTTAGGATTTAACTGGTTTCGTTTTGAAGGAAAAAACCAATAACAATGCCGCTGTATCAAGCATAACAGGTCCCATATGACATATTTTTTAGTCCTCACCCCTGAACTATGGAAAAGGGATTTTAAATTCCCACATATTCATCAATCTGTGATGGGGAATTACCCATGATCTCTGCTTCTCCCGACGGCTCTGCAAACCAACCGTGCAGTACTTAAACCTCTGTTGGGTCAACAAGATTCCCTGCTCACCTCAAGCCCCACGTTGGGCGCCAATATGTTGTTATCAGTGTGAGGCACAAAGGAAGAGTCAAACAAGTTGATGTAGTTGAAGCAGAGGGCTGCAGCTCCCTCAGGCAGAACAGCACTGAGGTTGCTGTGACCCTATCTTTTATTCATTCAATATCATAGCATCTAAAAATAGCTAGGCTTTATTACTATGGTTTTTAAGCAGTGACTCTTTTCTCATGCAAGCACATTGATGTTCCTACTTGTACTCCCTATTCTTTTAGAAAGATGGGGGAATGTTTTCAGTTCCCATTATGTTTCTTTCCCACATTCTAGCTAGACCAGGAACTGCGTTCAGTTCCAGGCATGCGTTCCTGCCCCGTGGGTTCATCTGAAGTTCATTTAGCTGTCTGTTTCTTCCTTCAATTACTATTATTCTTTTTGTCTTCTAATCCTTTTCCTTTCCTCTGGTCCTAATCTTTTTTCTTTCAAAGAACATAGGCATATCACTCTCACAAAAAAAAAAAAAAAAAAAAAAAAAGATGAGTACAGGCAAGATCCTGCTCAAGAGAACTGTTTTGGGAACCCACAGAGTAGGGCACTTCAGGGCATCGATCTAGAGGAAGCAAGATGAAGAGATAAATTCTTCAAGTTGCTGCTGGCTTGATTCTTGGTTACTGTGTTCCCACTTCCTTGATTTCCCCTTTTCTGTTTGTACAGATCTTATATACCATCACTATCTCTTTTCCTTCCCTCATCATTCTATCTTATGTTTTCTGTTGTTGTTCTTACATTCCACCTCTCTTTGTTTAGATCTCAATTTTTCTGCTTTTTATTTCTACCTCATCTATCCTGTTTTTGTCCTTTTATTAACTTTTTTCTTTTTGTCTTTTCCTTTAGCTTTCCCTCTCTCCTCATCATACAGGCCTTTTAATTCAGTATATATGTATTTTTCTATTTGGTTTCCCGTTTCATTGTTGGTAGCCAACTTTTTTATTCATATTACTCTACACTGCTTACTTGATTTAAATATTCATTCTAAGGTCTTAAACGGTTCCTCTTCTAACAATTACTATTATTACTATTATCCTTTCACTTTCCTTACCTCTTTCATGTTCACTAGCCCTAAATTTTTCCTGCAAGAGATCATAGACAAGAGCAAGAAAATAGAATAAGAACAAAGTGTCAAAGAGAAAACTTATACACAAAAAAACAGGAATTAAATAAAACCCTAGAGTAAAAAGGGAAGGTAATCAACTGAATAAACCAATTAAGGTAAAAAGATGACCAGAGGACATTAAAAAAAATACAAACCATAATAACAAACAGGAAGACATAGCCTTGTTCAAAAAACAAACTAAAAACCAGGAAGAGGTGCAGCATATTAAATAACTGATCAAAGCTATCTACACAAATATCATGGACCAAATTAATGAAGTGAAGGAATAGATTAAGGATAATTAGAAGACACTGAGAGGACATACTGAAGAAATTGTAAACATACATAAAAAGATATCTGATATGATGGTGATGAATGGCACAATCCAGTAAATAAAAAAGATACTGGAAGCATATAATTTTAATTTGAAAAAAGCAAAGGAAAGAATTACCAATGTGGAAGACAGTACATCTGAAATCAAACAGTTAGTAGAAGAGATAGATAAAAGACAGAAAGATTCAGCAGGGACTTAGGGATCTGAATGACAACACAAAATGCACAAACATATGCATTATAGGCATCCCAGAGGGAGAAGAGAAGGGAAGAGGGACAGAAGAAGTGTTGGAGGAAATAATGGCTGAAAACTTCCCAACCCTATTGAGGGAGATGGATGTACAAGTCCAGGAAATACAGCATACCCCAAAAAGTATTTATCCCAACAACCCTACCCCAAGACGTATATTGTCAAACTTTCCAATGCTCATGACAAAAAGAAAATACTGAAAGCAGCAAGAGAAAAGAGAATCATGGCATACAAGGGAAGATCAATAAGTTTAAGTGCTGATTTCTCATCTGAAACCATGAAGGCAAGAAGGCAGTGGTAGGACATAGTTAAGGTAGTAAATAAAAAAAAAAACTTCCAGCTAAGAATTCTTTATCCGGCAAAGCTGCCATTCAAAAATGATGGAGAGCTCAAAATATTCACAGATAAACAGAAATGAAGAGAGTATGCCAATAAGAAACCTGACCTTCAAGAAATATTAAATGAAGATTTTCAGGTTGAAAGGAAAAAACAGGAGAGAGAGAGATTTGGAGGAGAGAGTAAGAACAGCTAAAAAGACAAAAAGATAAATAAAAACAATATATGACATACATAAACCCAAAGAAAATATGGCTAACGTAAGTAATTCCTTGAGAGTAATAACACAGAATGTTAACGGATTAAACTCATCAGTCAAGAGACACATATTGGCAGAATGGATAAGTAAATATGACCCATCTATATGGTTGGCTGCAAGAAGCACACCTTGGGCCCAGAGATTCAAGGGAATGAAAGTGAATGGCAGGAAAACAATCTTAAAAGGAAACAATAACCAAAAAAAGTGGGTGTAGCTATACTAATATCAGACAAAACAGACTTTAAATGCAAATCTATTTTAAGAGACAAAGGTGGACACTATATATTAGTGAAAGTAGTAAACTTTCAAGGAGAAAGAACACTCATAAACATTTATGGAACTAACAGGGGTGCCTCAAACTACATAAGGCCGAACCTGGAAAAACTAAGTGGAGAAATAGATGCCACTACAATTATATTTAGGGACTTTAATACACCAATATCACCATTGGACAGAACGTCTCAGTAATGAATCAATAAAGAAACAAAGACTTTGAGTATTCACTAGAGGATCTGGATGCAATAAACATATGCAGCACACTACACCCAAATACAGCAGGATATATATTCTTCATAAGTGTACATAGATCATACTCCAAGACAGACCATGTGCTAGGCCACAGAACAACTCTAAACTAATTAAGAAAGACTGAGATTATACAAAGTAATTTCTCTGTCCACAATGAAATAAAATTGGAAATCAGTAAGGACCAGAGTACCAGAGTAGGTACAAAGATATGGAAGTTAAACAGCACACTCTTAGACAAACAGTGGGGCAAGGAGGAAATCTCAAAAGAAATCAGTAAATACCTTGAAACAAATGAAAATGACAAAACTTGTCAAAACACGTGGCATGCAGCAAAAGCTGTACTGAGAGGGAAATTCATACCCATAAAGGCATATATGAAAAAAGAAGAAAAAGCTACAATTGAAGACCTCACTGTAAACTTGTAGGAGTTAGAGAAACAACAGCAAAATAACCCCAAAAGAAATAGAAAGATGGAAATAAAAAAGATTAGAGCAGAACTAAATGAAATAGATATTTAGAAGGCACCAGAAAAAATAAACAAAACCAAAAGCTGTATCTTTGAGAAGACCAATAAAATTGACAACCCCCTGGCCAGACTAACAAAGAAAAAGAGCAGATGTAAATACACAAGATAAGGAATGAAGAAGGGGATATAACTACTGATCCCACTGAAATAAAGAGTATCATAAGAGGATACTTTGAAATTTTATATGCCATCAAGAATGATAATTTAGAGGAAATGGAGAAATTCCTAGAAACTCACAAGCAGCCTACATTGACAAAAGAAGAAACTGATGAACTTAACAGACCAATTACAAGTAAAATGATAGACTCAGTCACCAAAAACCTCGCAACTAAGAAGAGCCCAGGACCATACACTTTCACAGGTGAATGCTAACAAACATTCCAGAAAGAACATTCACCAATCCTGCTTAAAATCTTCCAAAAAATAGAAGCAGAAGGAACAATGCCTAACTCATTCTATGATGACAATATTAACCTAATACCAAAGTAAAACAAAGATGTCACAGGAAAGGAAAATTACAAACCAATCTCTTTAATGAAACTTGATGCTTAAATCCTCAACAAAATACTTGCTAATTGCATTCAACAATATATCAAATGAATTATACACCATGACCAAGAGGGTTTCATCCTGGGTATGCAAGCATGGTTCAACATAAGAAAACCAATCAATGTAATACACTACATAAAGATATCAAAAGGAAAAAAAAAACATGATCATATGTATAGATGCAGAAAAAACATTCAAAAAATTACAGCACAGAGAGGAAGATCTGAAGATGGCGGTAGTGTAGGAGGGCACACCCTGCAAGCTCCCAGAGCAAGGCGGATTGTGGACGGGTTCCTGCCCGGGGGTCTGTGCTGTGCACGCGTGGAGTGAAAACTTGGGACATCTATCTGCGCGGATCAACGGCATGGACAGATGGTGGAGATTCGTGAGTTTTAAACGGTGGAGATTTGTGAGTTTTAAGGCTGCCGGTGGGGGTTGGCACAGGTGGCTGAGCCCCGCGGTTAGGGAGCGAGCAGGCGAGAAAGTTTTAATTTCTGGGGATCTGGCTGCCTGGCGCTCCTTGGATCTTGCGTGAACAGAACAAACGAGCTAATTGGCACCCGGTGAACCGGGACGGGGATTCTGGTCAGGGGATGAGGCTGATTTCCGTAGCGACCCAGGGATAAGACCCGGGCCACTGCGGAGCCAGGAAGAAGGGACACTTCCCAAAAGAGGGAGGGTTCTGTTGGAGGACAGGGAAGGGTATTTTTTATTTTAAGACATTGATCTGGCTGCCTGCACGGCCCCATAGCTTTGGGGAGCAGATAAACTGACCTGAAGCAGCATCAGGCTGAGAGCAGACGCAAATCTGCACTCAAACTGATTTACTTAGCAACCGGTGACGCTGGAGCTCTGCTCCAGAAGGGGCAGAATTGGCAGTCTTTTGCACTCCGCACTGACTAACATCAGAGCTACAGCTACCCTGGGGAGTCCAGGAAGTGGGACGTGCTTGATTAATTTAAAACGGGCCCATCTTGGGTCCTTCCGTAAGGTGGTTGGTCTAGAGGAGGAATTATTTTGGGTCCTGTATTTCGCTAAAAAAAAATAAATAAATAAAAATAAAAATTAAAAAAAAAAGTGAGAAGGTCACTTCAATAAATGAAAAATAAATTATTTTAAATTTAGTTTAATAGCTAAAAGCTGCTTCAGGACCTGCATATAGAGCCCTGTGGGGAAATTGATTGATAAACACAAGTAGGCAGGAAGGATTCACGTGGACCCTAAGGAAATCATTGGCCCCCCTTAGCTCTGTATGACTCCTTGCCTGTGTGGATCTTTGGTTTCTCTCAGGTGCTTTCTGGTTCCTTGCTTTTCTTTCCTCTTTCCTACCCCCTTTCTTTTTTCTTCCATTTTTTTTTAAATTAGGTGCTGCTAGCTTGTTGTTTGCTGTGCTTCTTTTTCAGTAATTTCTCACTCACTGTATATATTGATTTTGTATTACAAACTATTGCTTACCCTTTCTGCATCTTTCTGCTTTCTGTTTTCTGTTGTGGCTCTTAGAGACAACATTTTTTCATAGACCCACAACTCAAGGGTGTCAATTTCTATTCTATCTATTTTGTTTTCTTCTTCTTTTTTTTTTTATTAGTATTAACTTTTTCCTTTCAGACCCTTCTTTACTATTTCTCTTCCTCCTCATGATTCTAGCCTTCTAAATCACTATATATTTATTCCTCCATTTGTTTTCCCAGTCCATTGTAGGAACTCCATATTTTTTCCCAGTACTCTACACACCTACACAACTTAAATATTCATCTCATTAAGTCTCATTTTGCCCCTCATCTAACTTTTATCAATATTACTATTATCCTTCTGCCCTCCTTACATCTTTTGATTCCTCTGGCCCTAACCTTTTGCCTTCAAGGGAACATAGAAAGAAGCAAGGAAATAAAATAAGAAGAAAAACTGCCAAAGAGGAAACTTAAATCACACGCAGAACCAACAGCTAAATAAAATTCTAGAGCATAGAGAAAAGCTAATCAACTGAACAAACCCATCAAGATAATATGATGACCAGAGGGCAACAGAAAAATACAAATGACTCTGAGAAACTGGAAAACATGGACCAGTCCAATGCACAAAATAAAAACGAGGAAGCAATGCAGAACATCGAACAACTAATCAAAGCTATCCAAACAAATATCATGGACCAACTTAAAGAACTGAAGGAAGAGATTAAGGATATAAAGAAGAAACTGGGAGAACATACTAAAGAAATAGCTAACATGCCTAAAAAGGTAATAGATATGATGGTGAACAAAGACACAAGCCAAGAAATGAAAATGAAGCTGGACTCACATGACAGCAGATTTGAACAGGCAGAGGAAAGAATTAGTGATATGGAAGACAATACAGTTGAAAACAAAGAGATTGTAGAAAAGATAGACAAAAAGATAGAAAAAATCCAGTATGATCTCAGGGAATTAACCGATAATGCAAGACGCACAAACATACGCATTATGGGCATACCAGAAGGAGAAGAGAAGGGAAAGGAAACAGAAGGAGTGTTGAAGGAAGTTATGGCTGAAAACTTCCCAACTCTATTGAGAGAGATGGATGTGCAGATCCAGGAAGCACAGCGCAGCCCAAATAGTATAAATCCCAACAGGCCAACTCCAAGACATATACTTGTCAATTGTCCAATGCTCAAGACAAAGAGAAAATACTCAAGGCAGCAAGAGAAAAGAGAACCATCGCATACAAGGGAAGCACAATAAGATTAAGTGCTGATTTCTCAGCTGAAACCATGGAGGCAAGAAGACAGTGGTATGACATAGTCAAAACACTAAAAGAAAAAAACTTCCAGCCACGAATTCTCTATCCAGCAAAATTGGCATTCAAAGATGATGGAGAGTTCAAAATATTCACAGATAAACAGCAATTAAGAGAGTATGTCAAGAAGAAACCAGCGCTTCAAGAAATACTAAAGGAATCTCTACAAGTTGAAAGGAAAAAACAAAGGAGAGAGAGTTGGAGGAGAGTTTAAAAACAACTGAAAACTCAAAAAGAGAAACAAAACAAAATATGACATACATTAACCGAAAGAAAAAATGACTGAAGTAAGAAGTTCGTTATGAGTAATAACACTGAATATTAATGGATTAAATTCACCAATCAAAAGACACAAATTGGCAGAATGGATAAGAAAATATGATCCATCTATATGCTGTCTACAAGAAACCCACCTTCGGCCCAGGGATTCAAGGAGGCTGAAAGTGAATGGCTGGAAAACCATTTTACAAGCTAACAATAGCCAAAAAAGGGCAGGAGTAGCTATTCTAATATCAGACAAAATAGATTTTAAATGCAAAACTATTGTAAGCGACAAAGATGGGCACTACATATTAGTAAAAGGAGTAATCTCTCAGGAAGAGAGAACAATCATCAATATTTATGTACCTAATCGAGGTGCCTCAAAATACGTGTGGCAAACTCTGGAAAAACTAAGAGGAGAAATAAATTCCTCTACAATTATAGCAGGGGATTTCAACACACCACTATCATCATTAGACAGAACATCATGGCAGAGAATCAATAAAGAAACTAAGGCACTCAACAATACACTAGAAGTCTTGGACTTAATAGACATATACGGAACACTAACCCAAATACAGCGGGATTTACATTCTTCTCGAGTGCACATGGAACATACTCCAAAATAGACCACATTCTAGGCCACAAAAAAACACTCAATGAATTCAGAAAGAATGAGATTATATAAAGTAATTTCTCTGACCACAACGGAATGTAGTTGGAAATCACTAAGGGCCAGTGAAACAGGTTAGGCACAAGGATATGGAAGTTAAACAACACACTCTTAGACAAACAGTGGGTCAAAGAGGAAATTTCAAAAGAAATCAGTAACTACCTTGAAACTAATGAAAACGACAACACAGCATATCAAAACCTATGGGATGCAGCGAAAGCAGTCCTGAGAGGGAAGTTCATAGCCATAAATTCATATATTAAAAAAGAAGAAAGAGCTAAAATTGAAGACCTAACAGCACACTTGGAGGAATGGGAAAAACAGCAACAAACTAAACCTAAAGGAATTAGAAAGCAAGAAATAACAAAGATTAGAGCAGAACTAAATGAAATAGAGAATAAGAAAGCTCTGGAAACAATAAGCAAAACAAAAAGCTGGTTCTTCGAGAATATCAACAAAATTGACAAACCCTTAGCCAGACTAACAAAGAAAAAGAGAGAACAGATGCAAATACATAAAATAAGGAATGAGCAAGGTGATATCACTACTGACCCCACAGAAATAAAGAATATCATAAGAGGATATTTTGAAAAATTATATGCCAGCAAGAATGATAATTTAGAGGAAATGGAAATGTTTCTAGAAACCCACAAACAGCCGATATGGATGAAAGAAAAAATAGATGAACTCAACAGCCCAATTACAATTAAAGAGATAGACTCAGTCATTAAAAACCTCCCGACTAAGAAGAGTCCAGGACCAGATGGCTTCACAGCTGAATTCTACCAAACATTCCGGAAAGAGCTAACACCAATTCTACTTCAGCTCTTCCAAAAAATAGAAGTAGAAGGAATATTGCCTAACTCATTCTATGATGCCAACATTACCCTAATACTAAAATCAAATAAAGATACCACAAGAAAGGAAAATTACAGACCAATTTCTCTAATGAACCTAGATTCTAAAATCCTTAACAAAATACTTGCTAATCGCATTCAACAACATATCAAAAGGATTATACACCATGACCAAGTGGGTTTCATCCCAGGTATGCAAGGATGGTTCAATATAAGAAAATCAATCAATGTAATACACCACATAAACAGATTGAAAGAAAAAAATCATATGATCACCTCTATAGATGCAGAAAAAGCATTCGACAAAATACACCACTCTTTCCTCATAAAAACACTACAAAAGACAGGAATAGATGGAAACTTTCTGAAAATGATAAAGGGTAATATGAAAAACCCAAAGGTAACATCATTTTCAACGGTGAAATCCTAAAAGACTTCCCTCTGAGATCGGGAACAAGACAAGGATGCCCACTATCTCCACTCCTATTTAACGTTGTCTTAGAAGTACTTGCAAGAGCACTGAGACAAGAAAAGGACATAAAAGGCATCCAGATTGGAAAAGAAGAAGAAAAAATTTCATTATTTTCAGATGTCATGATCCTATATATAGAAAGCCCTGAGAAATCTACAACAAGGCTTGTAGAAATTATAAATTAGTTCAGTAATGTTGCAGGCTATAAGATCAATGCCCAAAAATCAGTAGCATTTCTGTACACCAATAACGAGCAAACTGAGGAGGAAATCAGGAAAAAAATACCATTTACAATAGTAAATAAAAGAATAAATACCTAGGAATAAATTTAACTAAAGATGTAAAGTACTTATATACAGAAAACTACACAACACTGTTAAAGGAAATCAAAGAAGACTTAAATAAATGGAAAAATATTCCCTGTTCATGGATAGGAAGACTAAACATCATCAAAATGTCTATTGTACCCAAACTAATCTACAGATTTAACGCAATCCCAATAAAAGTCAACACGATATTTTTTAAGGAACTGGAAAAACTAATCATAAAATATATTTGGAGAGGCAAAAGGCCCCGAATTGCCAAAGATATATTGAAAAAGAAAAATGAAGTTGGAGGTATCACACTACCTGACTTTAAAACATACCACAAAGCTACAGTGATCAAAACTGCGTGGTTTTGGCACAAGGATAGACCTACTGTCCAATGGAACTGAATTGAGAGTTCTGATATAGATCCTCGCATATACAGTCATCTGATATTTGACAAGGCCACGAAGCCCACTCAGTTGGGAGAGAATGGCCTCTTTAATAAGTGGGGCTTGGAGAACTGGATACCCATATCCAAAAGAATGAGAGAAGAATACCATCTCACACCTTATACAAAAATCAACTCAAGATGGATCAAAGATCTAAATATAAGAGCCCAAACCATAAAAACCTTGGAAGGTAATGTAGGGAAGCATCTACAGTACCTTGTAATAGGAAATGGTTTCATGAACTCCACCTCCAAAGCACGAGCAGCAAGAGAAATAATAGATAAATGGGATCACCTCAAAATTAAAAACTTCTGCACCTCTAAGGATGTTATTAAGAAAATAAAAAGACAGCCTACCCAATGGGAAAAAATATTCGGCAACTATATATCTGATAGGAGCCTAATATCCTGCATATATAAAGAAATCCTACACCTTGAAAATAAAAGGACAAACAACCCATTTAAAAAATGGGCAAGTGACCTGAAAAGACACTTCTCCAAGGAAGAAATACAAATGGCTATAAAGCACATGTAAAAATGCTCAACATCGCTTCCTCTCAGGGAAATGCAAATCAAAACTACAATGAGATATCATCTTACACCCATCAGAATGGTAGCTATTAAAAAAACAGGAGACAGTAAATGTTGGAGAGGATATGGAGGAATAGGAACTCTCATCCACTGCTGGTGGGACTGCGGTATGGTCCAGCCACTGTGGAAGACAGTTTTGCGGTTCCTCTGAAAACTAACAATAGACCTTCCATATGATCCAGGAATTCCACTGCTGGGTATATACCCAGAAGAACTGAAAGCAAAAACACAAACAGATATATGCACAGCAATGTTCATAGTGGCAGTGTTCACCATTGCCAAAAGTTGGAATCAGCCCCGGTGCCCATCAACAGATGAATGGATAAGCAAAATGTAGTACATACATACAATGGAATATTACTCAACTGTAAGAAGGAACAAAGTGCTAACACATGGAATAACGTGGATGAATCCTGAAGACCTTATGTTGAGTGAAGCAAGCCAGGCACTGAAGGATGAACAATATATGACCTCACTGATCTGAACTGAGGAAAGTGAGCAGTCTCTGAGAACCATTGTCTGAAAGATAGGTTAACAAAGGAGAGTAAGATAAGAGCAGGCTTTGAGCCATCACCCATATGGACATAATCTATGATAAAGGGATAGAGTGTGGTTGCATGTTGGGGGATGGGGCAGATGAGTGTTGGTGTTCTTGGGTTTGGTGGTGCAGCACTGGGGTGTGGGTGGATTAGGAAGGGCAGGTTCAAATCCCCAGGGCATGTAACTGTGAATCTTGACAATCCATGGGTAGGGAGAAGGTCGTATCATGGGCCCTGGGTGGCTGGGGGGAAGGGAATAGTCAAGATCTAATGGGGTGATTGGTGGTCA
>JAKSZT010037964.1:0-19137 GCA_026826555.1 Tolypeutes matacus
TATATATATATATATAAATAACATTTTTGTAAGCAAATACACATATATGCACATATATTTATATATCATTATGCAAATGTTTGTATGTATTGTGAGAATTTTGATTTTTACCCATAATAAAAAAAATAAATAAATAAATAAAATAAAAATAAAATTGATTGATGTGATGACAGCAAAGTTCTCTGATGAAAATGAGAACCACATTTTGTACACTTTGAATGGATTGTACAAAGCATGGAGCTCTATAACATAAGGAATCCAGTGGTGGATGATGGACTGTGGTTAACAGGACAAATATGAGAACACTTTCTCCTTAATGATAATATATAATACTAATATAGGATGATAATTTGATGGGTTGGGGGAAAATACATCAAATGTAAGATAGGAGCTATAGCTAGTAGTAATGTTTTGATGATTCTATTTCATAGTATGTAACAAATGTTTCACAACAATGCAAGGTATTGGTGGTGGGAAGATTTATGGGAGCATTTATTATGATATGCATGTTTGCTTTATAAATTCACACATTTTTCTATACACTTATTGTTTATGTATGTTCATGTATGAGTGGTATACCTGAATAAAATTTTATTTAAGAAAAAAAAAAAAAAAAGAAAGTGATAAAAAAGCTCTTTATGATAGTTTAATTATGACATAAAGCAGATACAATGAGGTCCATTTGCAGAAAAGGCATGGACTTGAAAAGTCCCTTTCTATAAGAACAGAGCTTAGCCCCCAAAATTGTGGCTCAGGGTGAACCATTCTGGAAGGCCCACTCAGATTTCCATGTCCTATTCTAGAACCTCTGATTCAAAGCTCTGAATTTGGAGCATCACTCACTGAGTTGGTAATTTTGTTCTCCTTGTTTCAGTGGGTAACTCTGGGAAGGAATATTTCTAAATACAAGGATGATGAAGAAATGAATATTATACTGATGTATTTGTATAAATTGTATGTATTCAGATGAAGTAATTAGTTATTTAATCATTGTGTTTCTTTGGATATGTTTAGTTTATTATGTTTAGGTATTAAGAATGTTAGCATTTTTAAATAATAATATTCATTTAAATATAAGAAATAATTACTACATTTGTTTGATTTACTAGATACACAAGAGGTGGCTAAGTGCTTTGAAAGTGTTCATTCATTTGAATTTTTAGTGTGTCAGTCGGATCTTTAAAATATTTTGAGAGAACCAGATATATTGAATTTGAAATGTAATACAAAATGTCTAAGGAAATTTGATTAATTATGTAAAAAGCCTTAATATATTTAAAGAGGTTTTGCAATGTTAAATTTAAGAGATAACTTAACATTAGATTTTTGGAACAAGTGTAAGTAATTGGTTTTATTTTATACAAAAAGTGCCAGATTTATAAGTAGAAAAAAATTTTTTAAGATGAATTTTAAGACAATTTTAAACAAGCCTGTTTGCTGCTTTTCTATACTCCCTTTCGGCTAGGGCTGGCCATGTGATCAGTTTTGAAGGATGAGTTGTACATAGAAATTCGTTAGGAGTGTTCCCAAAGAAAGGAAGATGTCATTGGTGCCACCTTTTGCCCATGTCTTCCTTTTATGACATCTGGCACTTTGAGAGCAATCTTATGACAATGAGGTGACAAGTATGATGGAAAGGCCAAGGGAACCATAGAGATTTTGAGCTTGGTATTGTTGAACCTCTGAAAGACCTCAAGTACCCGAATGCCTCCAGACTTCTTACATGAGATAAATAATAAACCCCTACTTGTTTAAAACATTATAAGTCACTTATATTTTTTATCATTTTCAAATGAAATCATCCCTAATGAACCTTCAAGTAGCTGTAAATAGTTTTTTCTATGCACAAAATCTCCCCTATCAGACACTAAAAATTCCCATTTGACTGCTGTAAACAATGAAAGATAAATTGGGTCATCGACAGTTCTGATTTGGGTATAAACTTAATCCCAAGAAAAAATACTTGAGCAAGTCCCCTAAATGGATTCAATTATTACACTTGAGACATATGATAAAATACAGAACAAAATTCTTGAAGATCCCTCCTCTGCCTTGAGGGTGATAATTCTGGAGGTGGGAATCTTTCCTTTGGGCTTTGTTGCCCTTAGTAACTCCTCATATTTCTTTCCTTCTGCTCCTTGTCCATAAAACATTTGCAGCTTCCAGATGGCTCCCTCCATTGCATCATCCCTGTCCCATGCATCCTCCTCTTCTCTGTCCAAATCCTCCATCCCATGCTGGAGTTTAGTCAAGATCTTCAGTTCCTCCTTCCATTCCTGCCAAGGCAGAGCAGGGCCAAGCCCCTCATGACAGTGATACACAAAAGAATGACAAAGGGAGGAGGCCATTGTTTCAAGAGCATCCTTTGGTTTGATCCAGCCTCCTTGCCTAGGAAGCACTCCTGTGTCACTATCATTTCCAAAAATCTTCTTCCTTCCAAGTGGCTTAAAGGTCCAGCATCTGGGGAGGGCAGTGGGGCTGCATATTCAGAGAATGTGCTGCTGCCAGGCACCTAAGAGAATATCTATACCAACTCCCTTGTTTTGTAGATGAGGAAACAGGCACCCTAAGAGGGAAGTATTTTCCCACAAATCCCACACTTAACCATGACAAGACCTTGGTTTGACTCTTCACTTGATCCTTTTAAACTTTTCCATTCTGCAATATGTTCTTTTCATTCAACAAAGGCATGAGCTATATTTACAAGGAATATAATGCTAATCCCTGACAGAGAATGAAAAGAAAATAAAGAAAAGGAAGGAAGGAAGGGAGGGAGAGACAGAGGGAGGGAGGAATGGAGGGAGGGAAAGATTCAAAACACTTACCTGGTCAGAGAGAAGGTGGATTTTGGCCTCATATTGATCACAGCAGCCTGAGCTCACTTGCACAATACACGAAGTGCATATACTTTCTCCAGACACTGGTAGGAACATTGCTTGCTGGATGATGGCATTGATCAGGGAGCTCTTCCCAGTCCCAGTGCTTCCAAGTCATCCAGTATAGGATCAATCAGTGATGATCTTTCAATCAAGGCAAGAAATATGTTTCTGGATCAATTTTAAAATGCACATTATCATTATCATCAAAGAATAGTGGGAAGAGTTTTGGAATAGAATATAAAAGAACTCAGTTCTTATCCTAGGCAAATCATTACATCTTTCTGAGTCTCTGCTCTCTCCTTGGTCAAAGGGGAATATTAATCCCTGCTTACTACATAGAATTGTCCTGTGGATCAAATGAGATTTTGTAAAAATGCTTGGCAATGATAATTCTACACAAACTCTATAACAGCTCTACAAATGTGAAGTATTCCTATTTGTGTTCTATGGAAATTATATTTTCTTGCCTCTACCAATAAAATGCATGCAGAGGTAAAGTATCATTAGGAGCAACACAGGAGTTCAGCTGAGCAGGAGAAATTGTGGTAGCCTCCTTACCACTCAAGTCATTCAAGTCAGTTCACATTCAACAATTGAGGGCACAATGCCCCGGAATCACACAGCCTGAGCTGGAAACCTGGCCCTTCCCCTTACCAACAGGGTGACTTTGCTCAGTGTGCTGACCTCTCTGAGCCCAAATTTCAGTAAAATGGGGAGGATAATAATAATTCCTACTTTATAGGGGTATTGGGAGGATTCAATGAAATTTGATATAGGTAAAGTATTTAGCAGATTACCTGGCAACAGTGAGAGCCCAATGAGCAGCAACTATCAGCAATAATAGTGATGGCCCATAAGCATAGAAATTATCAGCCTTCTTTGCTCAGTTTCTAATTGAAAGTTCCCTCTTATTATTGGGAAAGGCACAAGCACCCACAATCAAATAAGGAAAGACATTGATGCAGAGATTTCATGGTGGCGGAATTCAGACTTACATAAGATACTTGACTCCACTGGGAATGTTGTTGTCCAGGAAGACAGACTGAATAAGTTTCTGATAAGTGTTGCTCAAAACCCTTCTGGTCTGTGACTCCAATTTTTCATCTAGAATCATTACAGAAGGATTATCTGGAACGTACATGGCAGGAAGCAAGTACAAAGTCTCCACAGGAAGAGCCTGCTGAAATTGCAGGGAAAGAAAAAAAGTGAACTAAGAACCCAAATAAACTAGGATAGCAAATTATCAACACTAAGGATAATAGCTCATCAGAGACAGCAATTTCCCTTGGTTAAGCAAGTGAAAGCTGGAAGGCCCATAATCCTAAGGAAATGTACAATTAAAATGTCATGGTTTGGATGTGTTTTTAAAAATGTCCCTCATTTATGTTCACCTGGTTAGAAAGGGACAATAGGTGGGTCCTTGTGGTGAAGGTTTAGGAATGGTCCTAACACAGAGTTCCTGGGGCTGGCTTGTGCCTTCAGAAATAGCTGTGAGGTGAAGTAAGGGAGTTGATCCCAAAGAGCCACAACTCTCTAAGCTCATATTAGAGAGGCCCTGAAACTGCACATGACATTAGGAGGCCATCTTCCCTGAAGAACTGCAGAAAAGGAGCATCGGGACCAGACAGAAGGTCCAGCCTCCTGCACTGGACTCCAGATACAGGTCTCACTGACAGCTCAGGGAACTTTCCCTCTCTATTCAGCCTTGTGTCTTCCAGCACAACCTCTGTTCATCCTGGAGCCAGAACCAGCCCTAAGGAGTATTCTAGTACAGAGCCATGACATATCCCAGAGCCTGGATCTTTGGCACCTAGTGCTCAAAAAGAACCCTTGTGTGTGTGTTTTTGTTTGTTTGTTTGTTGTTTCTTTTCTTGTCAGGAGGTACCAAGGATCGAACCCGGGACTTCGGATATGGAAAGCAGGTGCTCAAACACTTGAGCTACATCCACTCCGATGGTATTTACTTTTTTTTTTTTTTTAGGTACCAGGGGCTATGGATTGAACCCCAGACCTCATACATGGGAAGACGGCACTCAACCAATGAGCCACATCAGCTTCCCTGAGTTGGCTTTATGGTTTGTTTTGCTCGTTGTTTGTTTTTGTTTTTCCAGGAGGCACCAGGAACTGAACCCAGGACCTACCATGTGGGAGGCAGGTGCTCAACTGCTTGAGCCACATGTGTTCTCTGGTATTTACTTTTAATGCAGCCCTTGAACTCAGCCAGGAAGAATTCTTAGAGTTGAGCTCAATCCTGAAGTTAGAATGGCTGAGATGGACAGTCTGAAGTACAGGATGTTCACAAAAAAACAAACAAGCAAACAAACAAAAAAACCAACTCAGGGGAGCCAGCATAGCTCAGTGGTTGAGTGCTGGATTCCCACATACAAGGTCCTGGGTTCAATCCCAGGCCTTGATACCTCAAAAAAGAAAAAAAAGAAAAGAAAAAGTAACTAGCAAGTGGTTGCTGGCTCAGTGGCTGCATCTGGAGAGGAAGAGGCTGAGAAGGAAAAGAACCTGCTACTAAAGCACCAGGGCTAGTCACAGGCTGAAGAACACTTCAGTCTGATTTCCAAAAGGTCTCCACAATTGCTGATTTTTCCATGATCTCTCCATGGAAAGAAAGTAAAAGGATGCAGGGCATCGAGCTCTACTTTGTAAATCATGAACTCCTTTGTGTAAACAATGTTTGCATAGTATCTTAGCCACAGGTACAAAACAAGGGGCAAATCCACAAAAGCATCACCTTTAGTTTCAAGTTCATGAGAACTGGCAATCTGATAATCGATTGGAACTTGATTTTCTCAACTAAAGCCAAGGCTAAGAAGTCAGACTAAACAGCAAAAAATATAAGATTTTTCTTCAATTTCTAAAAATGATGAAAACAAAAAACATCTAGAAAGGAGAAAGTATTCCATTTAGGATTTACATCATAAGGATATTTTTTACACTGAATTTTAACTGGATAAACCTGGAATGTACTTGGACCACATCTCGTGTCATTCCTTATCATTTCTCAAGCATCCCTTTGCCTTTTCCAGAATTTTATTCTAAATCATCCTAGAAAGGAGCAACAGAGGTGCTTGCTTCTTGTTTCTTGCTGCCACAAGGTGTCGCTTTTGGAAACTGATCCCAAACAACCAGACTTGGGATGCAGGCTCATTGTTGATGGAGACCCTTGCCAGAGCCTGCAGGTTTCTTCCAAGGAGAACAGTCCCAGGCTTCAGGGCTAAGCACAATGGAGGGTGCCCCAGGTTTGCAGCTCTTTCAGTTCACGTGCCCAGCCATGCTTCAGATGCCATCACCTCACAGACCAGAAATGCTGCCAGGAAACTTTTCCTCTTCCAGTCTCAAAATTCTCCAAAAAAAGGGTCTGATTGCACCAGCGTTTTCTGCACCTTGTGGCTGCTTTCCTGCCATCTTCTAGGAAAGTTTCCCTCATTGGTTCCCAGGGCCCTAGACCAGCCTTCTGAGGGAAGGGTGTCATGCTTACTCATCCTTCAAGGCAAGTGTTCTTAACCTTTTTTGTTCCATGGACCCCTTTGCCAGGCAGGTGAAATGAATACTACTGTAATTTATTCATTGCTACATTCATAAGTGAAAGAAATGCTCAATTTCAGTTAGAAGTCAGAGAAAATAAAGATGATAAGTTGATTGCTGTCAATTCAAGCCCACAGACCCCTGAAATCTTGGACCTTGGTTAAGATCCCCTGCTTTAAGGGGACACTCCATTGTGCCTCTGCCTACCATTCTGAGGAAAGTCACCTGAAATGATTTCACGGACCTTACCTTTCCCATTCTAAGAGAGGTCACCCTCAGAGAGAACAAGGGGGGTATCTAGAACTTTCTTAAGGAAAGGAAAAAAGCCCTTCAAATGGCATTGCTGGTAGGAGAGTCCACTATATTATGAATAGGCTATTTTGGGTACTGTTAAAAAAATTAGTACTCCCCATTGGATCTAAGCCTCCGGTAAATTGGAAGCAGAGTGGTTATCACCATCTCCAGATCCTCAAGATTGAGGAATGAGGAAACCTGATGAAGGAACGCAACTATGGACTAAAGGAGACATTATTATTTTAGCAATGGAAGAACTTAGAGCATTGATATAAAGTCAGTGGTCACCAGAGGTCTGAGGGGAGGGAGAAGGAAGAATAGGTGGAATATGGGGCATTTGGGGACACTGGAATTGCCCTGCATCACATTGCAATGATGGATGCAAGCCATTATACATGTTATCAAAACCTATAAAATTGTGCGGTACAAAGAGTAAACCATCACATAAACTATAGACGTGCTTAGTAACATTGCTCAATATGTGTTCATCAATTATAACAAATGTACCACACTGATGAAAGATGTTAATGGGGGAAAGTGTGGGAAGGGGAGGGAGTGAGGTATGTGATAATCCCCTATATTTTTGATGTAACATTTATGTAATCTAAGGCTTTAAAAATAAAGGAAAAATGATAAGTATAAATTTACTATTAAAACTTGTCACAAGAAAGCAGCTTCTGGATAAAAAGCAGTGAATAGTGACTTCAAAGAGAGTCGGGAGGTCATCCCAGAGGTAACGCTTACGCACACCTCAGTAGGAGCTCATAGAACACCAAAGTGGATATCATCACACACAGAGGGGCTCCTGAGGGCTCTGGACACATCCAGGTCCTATATAAGGGAGGATAGCTCCAAAGATTGATGCCTTTTCAGTGGGCTTTACTTTGGAATCTGTACTCCTAAGAGTGACAGAGTTGGACTCAAATAAGTCCTCCCTGCACAAGGTCTATCAGTTCCTTCTATTCAAACCTATATGTAATGCTGGAGTTTGTAAGTGTACTTCCAGAGACTGGAGCCTCTGGCCTGCCCATGTGCCAGCTGTGCCTGGAATCTCAGTGGAGCTGCAACTCCTACCCTACAGCTCAATGGACTCACCCAAGTCACATGGTGAGGAGACAGTGATGGTCAGCGGCCATCACAGGGAATGGAGTG
The DNA here is from genome assembly GCA_026826555.1 of Tolypeutes matacus. Lineage (NCBI taxonomy): Eukaryota > Metazoa > Chordata > Mammalia > Cingulata > Chlamyphoridae > Tolypeutes > Tolypeutes matacus. The sequence goes on from JAKSZT010037964.1 coordinate 7,863, forward strand.
AGCCTACAGTCGCAGGCAGGATAATCCCATCCACCCTATCCATGGGATATAAGCCCCCTCTCAATTGGAGGTGGAGTGGACATCACCATCCTAAACTCCTCAGGATTGGTGGAAGAGCTATGGACTAGAGTGGACTTAATGGTATTCTGTTGTAGACATAATGTGATTCAAGCAATGGAAGAAATTACAACAGTGAGGTGGAGCCAGTGGCCACTGGATGCTTTGGGGGCAGGGAAGGGAAAGCAGTTTTATACAGGTGCTTTTTCAGGACTTGGGAATTATCCTGAGTGACATTACAACCACAGATATAGGCCATTTTACATCAGCATATAACATGCAGAACTGTGTGGGAGAGAGTGTTCTACAGTGTGAACTATGTATGGTCCATACTTAGTGGCAAAGCCCCAAGATGTGTACATCCATTGCAGGTGATGTGCCACACTAATGAAAGATGTTTATGTGGGATGTTATGGGAGGTATGGGAGGTGGGGAGCATGGCAATCCCTCTAATTTTTGTGTAGCATTTATGTAATCTAAGCATCTTTTAAAATATTTTTTAAAAATAAGCAATTAAAAATATAGGAAAATAATATAATAATTAAAATTAGAAATAAAATACAAAATTAAAAATAAAATAAAAAATAAATAAATTATGAATGAAGGAAAAAAACAAATGGCATGGCAAAACAAATGAAAAATAAAACTGAGTTTATGTAAAAAGAAATAATAAAGAAGGGGAGAGGAATAGAGGTAGAGAGAGAGAGGAAGAGATAGATATAAATATATAGGAATACATACAAAGCTATCTATAAATTCAAAATATATAAATTTATATGTAAATATATATAAATTTAAAAACACTTATTTTCATATATATTTTTTATTAGAGAAGTCATGGGTTGACAGAAAAATCATGCATAAAATAGTGTTTCCATGTAATACCCTATTTTAATACCTTGCATTTGCATTGTACATTTGTTACAACTGATAAAACCACATGATTATAATTGTACTATTAACTATAGTCCATGGTTTACCTTATGCTTCATTGTTAATACAAATTGTGACAAAACTTCATTGTGACATAAATTTAATCTTTATACTTTAAAAAAAGAAGCACATAAGAGTGCAGAGAATACTAAAATTTTAACCTGAAAAATTAAATCATGTTGGAGGTACAAGACATATATATGTATTAGAAAACAACAATTGATATTTTATGATAACCCATAATTGATTTTAAAAATTAGCATATATATATTAGCTAAAGCAGTTTGAATAAGGGAAGATGATATCAATATGTCATCCAAGAAGAACTATGGGAAACATTTTCCAGGTTTGGGAGAAAGTGAGAGCAAAGGCTTGATGGTAGAGTCATCATGTAAGTAGTATTATTTAAGAAAGAAGAAAGCAAACCAATTTGACAGATATAATGTAAACTACCTTGTCCATTATTCCATAATCAATACATACAAATGAGTAAATAATCATATTCCTCATATTTTAGACTTGTTTTATCTGCCTAAACACATATTGGTAAAAATATAGCCTCCCTTTAAAATGCTAATTTGGCCTTTAAAAATCTGACTATATTATTAAAGATACATTAGAGTCAACTTGTCTATTAGACCTGCCAATTAATGTAAATGACCGTTAGATTCAAACCTAGTTAACCAATGAAAATATTAGCACAGGAGGACAAATGATTTTAAAGAAAGATGCATCAAACTCTGTACTGAAACCTGGAATGATGCATATATTACAGAATTTGTTTAGATGTTCCAGTCATACACATAGTAATAACTGCTGAAGTTGAAATACCTAGCAGCATTACTTTCACATAACAGACAAAATAATGGGTGCACAAATGGAATGAAAAATATTTAAGCTGCATATTTATTATTCTTTACTTGATTTATAAATTATAGGGTCTAGGCTATGACTTTTTCTTAATCCACATAATACCCTATAGAATCATAGAACTGAACACCGGAGGGTATTTATCCTATGACCTATTCCATGATATGGCAACAAATTGTTTCAGACAAAAGCTAGAGAAGAAATGACAAAAGGCATAGGGGAGTAAACAAAGAAAGTGTGCTTCTAGGCTGCTAAGCATCATCCTGAAATGACAGGATCCACATTTTGATTCCTAACATTGTAAGTCCAGAAATTCAACCTCTTCCAGCTGTTTCAGAGTTCTGGATTTGACTGCATACTGTAAATTATTTGCAACCTAATCAATTAACAAGGTTTTCAAATACATAAAACAATATAGAGGTAAAATGCATATGAAACTATGGCCATCTGACAATTTATAAATTTTTTTGTAAACTAAACTACATGTAAGAAATTTAGAGAGGCATTGACTACCTATCATTTCTCTCTATCCCTCTATCTATATAAGCTATAAAAAAAAAACCCAGCATACGTGCATCAGGTGATCTCCCTTCCTCATCCTAGTTCCTTAGAAATTTCTGATAATTTATCAAGGTCAACACTATATCCCAGGGTACTCAGCCTCAGCCTTATAATTTTCCTCAACACAGTAAACTCCAGGCAATCTTTCCCAATGAAGCAGAATTTGAATACATGTAAAACCCAACACCATCTTGAACTGACGTGAAAGAAAAAAACAAAAACAAACAAGCAAATAAATTCCTTTCAGTTTACATAGTGTTTTTTAAGTAAAACACTTGATAAGCAGTAGAAAATTATAGTTGATTAAAATAACATAATAACAGCTATCTTTAGTTCTGACACCTTGGTGATTCCAATTCCAAGCTAAGAAAGGACCAGCAAAAGGGATCTGACACGTTCTATCCTCTTAATAGTGTTAAAAACAGTAAATCTCCTTATTCTAGGTTCTGAAGAATATATTGTTTCTTATCACAATATTTCCAGCTCAACATTAGGAATTAGGGTCCTGAAATCCACTCTTGGGTGTAAATTTATTTTAAAAAAGTGTTACTTTGGGGAAAATTGGGGCTGGGGGATTGAAAGAAATTACAAGTGAATCTATGAAAACCCCAGCATAAAACAATAATAATAGCATATAAAATAATGTTAATAGACATTTCCCTCATATTCAATCACTACTAAGAGCTATCCTGCTATTCATATATCTGTGACATAATGAGCATTTAACCTTCCGCTATATTGTAGAGTTCAAGAGCTCATTACCTAGAAACTCCTTCCCATGCTTTCTGGCTTGTGACTAAATCTAGTATTGCTTCTTTTTATTGTGAATGGGGTTGATAATAGTTGTCCCACTCAACGGTTTATTGTGACATTCAAACAAGGTACTTTTGGGAAATCACAGAGGTTGGTTCATGACAATCCCTCAGTACAAGTTAGTTATTATTATTATTATTATTATTATTTTCTTTCTTAATTTTACTTCTATTGTTAAACATATTTTAGGGTCATTTTTACTCACAGGCCCAAAGAGATGCCTGCAAATTTGTTTTCTCATTTAAAACACTATGTAAACAGAAAGGATTTTGTTTGCTTGTTTTAGTTCTTTCTTCCATCTCAGTCCAAGATGGCAATGGGTTTTATCATGTATTCTAATTCTGCTTCATTGGCAAAGATTGCCTGGAGTTTACTGTGTTGAGAAAAATTATGAGGCTGAGTCTGGGTACCGTGGGATATAGTGCTGTCCTTGATAAATTAGCAGAAATTTCTAAGAAACTAGGATGAGGAAGTGTGATCACCTGATGCACATATGCTGGCTCTTTTTTTATAGATGATATATAGAGAGATATGCAGAGATAATAGGTTGTCAATGCCTTTGTAAATTTCTTAGGAAGTTTTTGACCATGCTTGCTACAAACTTATAGAATATCTTTGATGCTTATTTTGAAAAAAAAAGTCTGAATAATTTCAGTTTTTCAAATTGTTATTTTTGAAGAGCTATTTCTGCAATTGCCCTGCAAAATAATTAGAACAGAAGTCCTTTCCCAACTAAAATTTGAACTCCGTTTAGAGCAGAGATGACCTCACTGCTGTATCCTTAGTCCCTAGATACATTCCAGGCTAGGTAGGCACATAGTAAATATCACTTAGGTAGGTGAATTAAAACTTACAAACTTAGCTCAGTCAATTAACCTTTTGACAGATACTATGGCACCAGCCCTTTGTATATGGCCAAACTCCTTCTTTCCTAAAGGTAATAGATAGGTTCTATAACTTCTTTTCCTCAAGACTATTTTCTTTTACAAAAATATGGACTTTTTCTTTGCCTTATGGATAATCTTTTCTATTCTTATCCCCTTATTTTACCATTTATTAGCTTTTGCCAATAAGTATATGATGACATTTTAATACATTGCATCTACAGCGTTTGCAGTCTAGGATTGTGAAATATATATTTCATCTATCAAGAGATCTCATGAAATTATTATACTATCTATAAGTAAACTTCAATTCATTGCTATTTCTATTTCTGCCTGGGAAATATTTTGTCTCCAAGATATCCTTCTGAATTCATGCTATGTCTTCTACCATGTATTGGCCTTACAGTTTAACTTTCAGAATTTCACAGTGACAATAATGTCACTCCTGACTACAAAGAAACCAATGGATTAATTAATGCATTTGAACACATTTTGTAAGCTCTAAAGAACAATAATAGAGCTAGGTGATAATATTGCTATTATTGTATTTCATCTCAAAGCACAGATGTTTACCAAAATTATTCTAGGTAGGATACAAGGATACATATTCTAATTTTATTTATGTAGCTTGTTTAAGGTAAAAATCATAAATCTAGTCTAATGCATAATAGACCATCCTTTACATTTTGATTTTCATCCCAATGAACCATTATAGCTAAGACATTTTGATTATCAACAGAAATTATGTTTGTTTTTGGAAATTTTAAGATTTTGTTAATGAGAAAAACAGAAACAAAAATCCAGAGGATTTCTTTGCTAAGTGCTTTGCCATTTCTGCGTATCTTGGTGGCTCTTTGGATACTTGGTATTTAATGCATAGTTCTATTCATTTATATAGGTATATGGAGATTTTGTTCTTAAATTTTTTAGAAAAGCCACAATTCATATATTTTGTATTCTTTTGTATTATCTCATGCAAAATACAGAATTTGAACTATTTTCATTAAACTATAATAAACTGGATAAATATGTTGAATTAAGAGCTAGATTTTAGACTACTTTCATTTATTAACAACTCCTTTCTCAATAAATATTGTTCTAAGATTAAAAAGGTCCTGATGGTGCTCTTAGATTTAAATCAACAAAAGCCATTCAGAAACCCATGGTATCTTGCTGGTGTCCTAACTCAGCTGCTCCTCTGTTGTTGTGCCTACTCTTAGGAATAGGTCAACTACGTAGAGCTTGACATGCTGGCCTTTCTCCAAGCTCTTTAGCCACATTCTAATTCAACTGCCCATTGATAATGCTGACTCAAGTGGAATGTAAACCACTTGAGGACTGGCAGTGGGTAAGGTTCATCTTTGCAGCCTCTGTGCCTCTTGTTGAAGTAAATTGAACTGAGTCCATCTCCTGAAGTCTTTGATTCTGGATAGAATTATTCCTGTTCATGGAAGGGTGACCTGCCTTTATTTTGGAAATGTTCTTTTTTAGTTTTCTGCAACTTAAGGAAGGCCCTACCATACAGCTTGTGAACCATGCTTGTGTTCAATTTTTTTTTGTAGAAATCTAAGGAAACATTGGGTTTCACGTGTGCTGGTTCATCCCAGCATTATCTTCTGGGATTCCTTTCCTCTCTCTTCTCTTGCATCTGTAGCTAACTATGTCATTCTGAGTATCTTGAGTCAATCTTTTATAGCTTTCTCCATTAGGTTGACCTATAAAAGGAAATTTGGTTGGGTAACCCCTTTTTCTTTTTCTTTTTTTTTTTTTTTTTGCATATCATGATGGCATTTTGTGTTTTTTTGTTTGTTTGTTTGTTTGTTTCTTTAGTATAGCTCTGCAAGCTTTCTGAACAAAGGCACTGTAATTTTCCAACAGAAGTCAAACATAAAAATTGTTCTCTTATATTCTGTTACAGAAATTGTGTGCATTTATAGATGCTGCAACTTTTAAAAACTCATAGCGCATCTGAGCAAAGATCAGTAAATGACAAATGAAATGATGGCCTTTGATGATAGTGCCATCATAAGAAGACATTTTGGTGTGGAGTGGTGAATTCTGAGTGGGCATAGGATGGAAATCAATAAAATGTGGTGCAGTTTCACAATTCATTCAACACACTTTTACAAATGTGTTGGTACCACTCGATATCTGAGATACACTCATACACAAACATACACCCACACTTACTACTCAGTCATTATTTTAAGACCATAACTTAATTAAAAAAACCAGTTAGGGAGAAAAATATGCACTATAAAGAAATGAATAGAAAGAGCCATGAAAAATAATCTCTAGTTGTAGGAAGTAGAAAAACATCATAAAATAGGTAGCATTTGTCTATACAAACACACAGAGGTTTTAAATGGCATGATGAGTTCAGAGAAGTAGAAAATGTTTGGTAGAGTTTTGTTCATGAGAGGGAAGGGTGAGAGATTGAGGCTGGAAAAGAGATTAGAGCCAGATAGTAATGGATCTTGCACCCTATGCTAAAAGATTTAGAATTAATGCTGTAAGCAATGGAAAAACAATGGATGGCTTTAACATAAAGATGACATTATCAATTTCATGTTTTACAATGACTTTTAATGGTGGACTGAAGAATTTATGTGAATGGGAAGAGATTAAGAACATATAATCATGTAGGAATTATCACAACGCTACTGGAAAGGGATTCTATATAGGAGACAAAGTCACTCATATTGTAATAATTATTATTTACAAATATCTTCATGGATTAAATGTAGAAGAGTGTGGCATAAGTTAAACATAGAATTAAATATTTGACAATCATCTTATATTCTTGCAGAATTTTCTGCTTTTTATAAGCACTCAATAGACACTTGGAGAAAATATCTGTAAGACAATAGGTTTTTAGAAATATAAAGTACAAAAACAACACAAAAACTTCAAATAAAGACAATCAAAGGAATCTAGAGCTTTGAGATATGTCCTGATCTAATTGAAAGAAAAAAGATTTATAGTTTGACTTCATTACTTGCTGGCTATGTGATTGCATAATCCTCATCTATAAACACTAGGAGAGTAAATCAAAATTCATGGATGCACATTCTGGGTCAGACACACACTTTGATTTAAAGGGGTGAAGTTTTGGGAAGACAAAATGACACAATGAGAACTTCTCCAGGATAGAAACTTAGTAGATAGTAAAAATGGAGACTTTCAGGATACCTGCCTTCTATTGTCTCCAATGCCAGTATCTTGAGATTGGATAAGACCCATGGAACTAAGGTGGGGTCCAATAGAAAGAAAAACATGGGTTGTTTAGATGTGACTTAATGTTGTAAGGTAAGGGGTATGCCTTTCCAGGATAAGAGAGAAGAGAAGGGTTTGTGTCTGAAGCGCTGGTATCTATAAAGAAAGTAAATTTCCTGGAGTACCCCCAGTATATATATTCTTCAGAAAGTTAGGCAAATGTAGTGGTAAGAAGTAAAGTATAATTTAGATCTAATGGAGAATGAATGCTAGAGTCTTTTGAAATGCCCTGCTTTTCATTACTATTTATTTTTGGATTCTAGACTTTGGAACCAGAAACATACCTGTTTGTTATATCTTAAGAGATTTTTGGATTGCATGTCTCTTCTACAGCCTTTGAGGGAGCATGCCATGACCTGGTATATTTCACTTTCATTTCTGCAAAGTAGTAATTGGCATGCCATCCCAATTCACTCTATTAATTGTATGCTAAGTAAATAAGCAACCATGTATATTTTTCAGAAACTCTAAAAAGAAGCATTTTATCTTTTTTTTTAGGAGGTATGGGGACTGACCCAGGACCTCACACGTGGGGAGCAGGCACTCAACCACTGAGCTGCATCTGTTCTCCAATGAGAGTTGGCCTTTCTGTTTGTTTCTTTGTTTGTTTTAGGAGGTACCAGGGGTTGAAACTGGGACCTCATATGTAGGAAACAGGTTCTCAACTGCTCCCTACAAGCATTTTTTTTATTTATTTTTTAATTAAAATATATATATATATATATATATACTTTATTATTATTATTTTTTAAAGAAAGTTAGATTTCATAAATGTTACACAAAAACTAGAGGATTCAAATATGCCCCACTCCATAGCCTTTACACATTTTCCCACATCAACAACATTGTCATTAGTGTGGTACATTTGCCACAATTAATGAACACATTTTGGAGCATTGCCACTAAGCACGGATTATACTGTACATTGTAGTTTAAACTCTCTCCCACACATTTTTGCAATTTATTAGGAAATATACAATGACCTGTATCTGTCATCTATATGTCATTCAGGATAATTCCCAAGTCCCAATACTGCCCCCAAATTACACCTAATTTTCCCTCTCCCTCCTCTTGGACCCTCCAGTGCCCAATGCCTCCATATCAAAGACAAAAGTTCTTCCATTGCTAGGATCACAAGTCTATAGTAGAACAACTGTAAATCTACTCTAGTCCATCATCCATTCCCCAATCCTGAGGGTTCTGGGATGGTGATGCCCATTCCACCTCTAATTGAGAGGGGGCTTAGAACCCATGGGGCAGATGGATAGGACTATCTTGCTTACAAGATAGACTCTCTCCGGTCCTTGGGATGGTTGTTGTCCATCATCATTTCCTTGGTAGCTGTCCTGGGTGAGTCCAATGAACTGGAGAGTAGATGCTGCAATTCTGCTGAGATTCCGATCCCAACTGGTATGTGGACAGACCAAAATTTAAGTCTCTTGGACATAAACCTATCAACTCTAGCACTAAATATAGGTTCAAATAGAGGGACAGAAAAGCCATGTGTAGGGAAATCACAGCTGAGTCCAACTCTGTCACACTGTGGAGCATAAATTTCAAAGTAGGGCCTGCTGTCAGAGTGCCAAACTCCTGAGCTATCTGGCCTGCCTATAGTGTCTGGATTTCTCCAGAGTCCTCAGGAGACCTGCTATTTGGGGTTATATTTACTTTGGCAATCAATGAGCAGAAGCATTTTCTTAAAGAAATACAAACTCTGACTCCCCAACCCCTACTTGGAGCCAACTAGTTTTATGGACTGTTTAAGAATTCCAGCAGAACTGAGTGAGTTTCATCCTGTGAAAATCCCCTGGAGGCCATACAGACTGAGGAAATGGGCAAATTCCATGAAAGACAAGATAATCTCTGAGTAAGTTTGTCTGGAATGATCATTTATAATGTGCTTAAATTAAGCTACAGCTTAATCCTACTCATAGATTTATTAGGCTGGGTATAGGGAACTGTGCTGTCTGTGATTAGAAGGACTCTGATGTTTGTCTTTGTGCCATTGATAGTTTTTCATACTCGTTCATTTTTAGCTTTCAAACTAGTATACCCTGCCTTTTCCAAAGTCATCTGGTGACAACGGTTCTGCAGAGACCTGATTTATCTTAGATTTGCAGGGCAGCTGGTTCCACAAGCTTTATTGCTAAGTCCTTTTGATGTTTAACAACCTTCCCCATCAGGAAATTGTTTCTATATCTAAGGGGTCAGCAGCCTTTAGCAGGGGTTTTCAGTCTTTTGAATATAAGGAGATTCTTTTCATCTCCCAAAGCACAGCTAGTGATGCATTTGGAAAAAGACCTTGACCAAAAGGGGTCAATACTAAATACAAATGAGTTTTTAAAGCTAAGAGATTTCAAAGTGTGTCAGGAGGACTTTCCAGAGGTTACGCTTATGCACATGTCAGGAGGATCTCACTGACTGCCACTGTAAACAGTGCCTCAAGCAGGGGTGCTCCTGAGGGCTCTAGAGACATCTGGAAGCTATAGGCAGGACAGATGACCCCAGGAAATCAGCACTTTGTTGGTGGGCCTTATTGTAATATATTATAAACTATCTTCCCAATGTAACAGGGTTAGACTCATTTATAATTTCCCTACACATGATTCTTCTGTCCCTTTTATTTGAATCTATAATTAGCACTACACCCACTAAATATATGCCCCAGAGACTTAAATCTTCTGGCTGTTCATATGCTGGTTGAGCCCTGAATCTCAGCAGACTTGAAGCCAACACCTACTTTCCAGTTCATTGGACTCACCCAGGACCACTAACAAAATTATAATGATGGACAACACCCATCCCAAAAAATGGAGAGTATCTACAACTGCAAGCAAGACATTTCCATTCATCTGCTTCAAGGGATCTAAATTCCCTCTCAGTCAGAGCAGAGTGTGTATCACAATCCCCAAATCCTCAAAATTGAGGAATGGACAAACATAAGGGGAGAATGCAACCATTGACTAAAATAGACTGATTATTATTTTTATAATGGGAGAACTTGTAACACTGATATAAAGATAGTGGTCACCAGAGGTAATGAGGGGAGAGAGAGGAAAGAATAGGTATAATATGGGGCATTTTGGGGACATTGAAATAGTTCTGTATGATACTGCAGTGATGGATACAGGCCAATATATATTTTGTCAAAACTTTTATAAAATTGTATGGCATAGAGTATAAATCATAATGTAAACCATAGACCAGGGTTAGTCACAATGCTTCAATATTTGCTCATCAATTATAACAAATGTACCACACTAATGAAAGATGTTGTTAATAGGGGAAAATATGAGAGAAGATGAGGCATATGGGAATCCCCTATATTTTTTATCTAACTTCTGTAATTTGAAACTACTTTAGAAATAAAGTTTCAAAAAAGTTAGATGACTAGCAGGGGAAGAAGAGATTACAAAGCCTGTTAGACCTGAGTAGTCACTCTTCTGTTAGAAATCCTAAAACGTCTGGGGAAGTGTGTCAAAGGGATCCATCTAAAAGGTACCAGTTGATTTGGCTGTGGGTGAGGGCCACCATCTGTGACAGCCATTCATTTAAGGTTGCCTGGGGGAGTGGCTAGTATCAGTTTTTAATTAATAAAAGCAAAAGGATGACTATTGAAAGAAAATGTTCGCTGATGTCAGTGTCTCAATGTTCACCTCCCTATTTATATGTTCCCTTTTTCTTAGTTCCTGCTCATGACTTCTGCATCCCAGTGAGTTCTCCTATAGTGTAAGGTGAGTACCTAGTCACCTTCTACCTGACTTATGCTTTTCAGGGTGTCTCCATGTAACCCTCGGAATTATTTACAAATCATCCTGGTCTTTTCCGCTTTGTTTTCCTGCCTGCAAGCAACAATGGAAATCTATACATATTCCACTCAG
>JAKSZT010037965.1:1991-17643 GCA_026826555.1 Tolypeutes matacus
GTTCATGAAACCATTTCCTATTACAAGGTCCTGTAGATGCTTTCCTACATTATCTTCCAAGGTCTTTATGGTTTTGGCTCTTATATTTAGATCTTTGATCCATCTTGAGTTGATTTTTGTATAAGGGGTGAGATGGTATTCTTCTCTCATTCTTTTGGATATGGATATCCAGTTCTCCAAGCACCACTTGTTAAAGAGGCCATTCTCTCCCAACTGAGTGGGCTTCGTGGCCTTGTCAAATATCAGATGACTGTATATGCGAGGATCTATATCAGAACTCTCAATTCGGTTCCATTGGTCAGTAGGTCTATCCTTGTGCCAATACCACACAGTTTTGATCACTGTAGCTTTGTAGTATGTTTTAAAGTCAGGTAGTGTGATACCTCCAACTTCATTTTTCTTTTTCAATATGTCTTTGGCAATCCGGGGCCTCTTGCCTCTCCAAATATATTTTGTGGTTAGTTTTTCCAGTTCCTTAAAAAATATAGTGTTGACTTTTATTGGGATTGCATTAAATCTGTAGATTAGTTTGGGTAGGATAGACATCTTGATGATGTTTAGTCTTCCTATCCATGAACAGGGGATATTTTTCCATTTATTTAAGTCTTCTTTGATTTCCTTTAACAGTGTTGTGTAGTTTTCTGTATATAAGTCCTTTATATCTTTGGTTAAATTTATTCCTAGGTATTTGATTCTTTTAGTTACTATTGTAAATGGTATTTTTTTCCTGATTTCCTCCACAGTTTGCTCGTTATTGGTATACAGAAATGCTACTGATTTTTGAGCATTGATCTTATAGCCTGCAACATTACTGAACTCCTTTTTAAGTTCTAGAAGCCTTGTTGTAGATTTCTCAGGGCTTTCTATGTATAGGATCATGTCATCTGCAAATAATGAAATTTTTACTTCTTCTTTTCCAATCTGGATGACTTTTATGTCCTTTTCTTGTCTCAGAGCTCGTGCAAGTACTTCTAAGACAATGTTAAATAGGAGTGGTGATAGTGGGCATCCTTGTCTTGTTCCTGATCTCAGAGGGAAGGCTTTTAGGATTTCACCGTTGAAAATGATGTTATCTTTGGGTTTTTCATATATACCCTTTAACATTTTCAGAAAGTTTCCGTCAATTCCTATCTTTTGTAGTGTTTTTATGAGGAAAGAGTGCTATATTTTGTCAAATGCTTTTTCTGCATCTATAGAGATGATCATGTGATTTTTTTTTTTCAATCTGTTTATGTGGTGTATTACATTGATTGATTTTCTTATATTGAACCATCCTTGCATACCCGGGATGAAGCCCACTTGGACATGGTGTATAATCCTTTTGATTTGTTGTTGAATGCGATTAGCGAGTAGTTTGTTGAGGATTTTAGCATCTAGGTTCATTAGAGAAATTGGTCTGTAATTTTCCTTTCTTGTGGTATCTTTATTTGGTTTTGGTATTAGGGTAATGTTGGCATCATAGAATGAGATAGGCAATATTCCTTCTACTTCTATGTTTTGGAAGAGCTTAAGTAGAATTGGTGTTAGCTCTTTCCGGAATGTTTGGTGGAATAGAGCTGTGAAGCCATCTGGTCCTGGGCTCTTCTTAGTTGGGAGGTTTTTGATGACTGAGTCTATCTCTTTACTTGTAATTGGACTGTTGAGTTCATCTATTTCTTCTTTCATCAATGTCGGCTGTTTGTGGGTTTCTAGAAACTTGTCCATTTCCTCTAAATTGTCATTCTTGTTGCATATAATTTTTCAAAGTATCCTCTTATGATACTCTTTATTTCTGTGGGGTCAGTAGTGATATCACCTTGCTCATTCTTTATTTTATGTATTTGCATCTGTTCTCTCTTTTTCTTTGTTAGTCTGGCTAATGGTTTGTCAATTTTATTGATATTCTCGAAGAACCAACTTTTGATTTTGTTTATTGTTTCCAGTGCTTTCTTATTCTCTATTTCATTTAGTTTTGCTCTAATCTTTGTTATTTTTTTCTTTCTACTTCCTTTAGGTTTAGTTTGTTGTTGTTTTTCCAATTCCTCCAAGTGTGCTGTTAGGTCTTCAATTTTAGCTCTTTCTTCTTTTTTAATATATGAATTTATGGCTATGAACTTCCCTCTCAGGACTGCTTTCGCTGCATCACATAGGTTTTGATATGTTGTGTTGTCGTTTTCATTAGTTTCAAGGTAGTTACTGATTTCTTTTGAGATTTTCTCTTTGACCCACTGTTTGTCTAAGAGTGTGTTGTTTAACTTCCATATCCTTGTGCCTAACCTGTTTCTCTGGCCCTTAGTGATTTCCAACTTCATTCTGTTGTGGTCAGAGAAATTACTTTGTATAATCTCAATCTTTCTGAATTCATTGAGTGTTGTTCTGTGGCCTAGCATGTGGTCTATTTTGGAGTATGTTCCATGTGCGCTCGAGAAGAATGTAAATCCCGCTGTATTTGGGTGTATTGTTCTATATATGTCTATTAAGTCCAGTTCTTCTAACGTATTGTTGAGTGCCTTAGTTTCTTTATTGATTCTCTGTCTAGATGTTCTGTCTAATGATGATAGTGGTGTATTGAAGTCCCCTGCTATAATTGTAGAGGCATTTATTTCTCCTCTTAGTTTTTCCAGAGTTTGCCGCACGTATTTTGAGGCACCCCGGTTAGGTGCGTAAATGTTGACGATTGTTCTTTCTTCTTGAGAGATTACTCCTTTTACTAATATGTAGTGTCCATCTCTGTCTCTTACAATAGTTTTGCATTTAAAGTCTATTTTGTCTGATATTAGAATAGTGACTCCTGCCCTTTTTTGGCTATTGTTAGCTTGTAAATGGTTTTCCAGCCATTCACTTTCAGCCTCCTTGAATCCCTGGGTCAAAGGTGGGTTTCTTGTAGACAGCATATAGATGGGTCATATTTTCTTATCCATTCTGCCAATCTGTGTCTTTTGATTGGTGAATTTAATCCATTAACATTCAGTGTTATTTCTCGTAATGAATTTCTTACTTCAGCCATTTTTTCTTTGGGTTAATGTATGTCACATGTTGTTTTGTTTCTCTTTTTGACTTTTCAGTTGTTTTTAAACTCTCCTCCAACTCTCTCTCCCTTGTTTTTTCCTTTCAACTTGTAGAGATTCCTTTAGTATTTCTTGAAGTGCTGGTTTCTTCTTGACATATTCTCTTAATTTCTGTTTATCTGTGAATATTTTGAACTCTCCATCATTTTTGAATGCCAATTTTGCTGGATAGAGAATTTGCGGCTGGAGGTTTTTTTCTTTTAGTGTTTTGACTATGTCATACCACTGTCTTCTTGCCTCTATGGTTTCAGCTGAGAAATCAACACTTAATCTTATTGTGCTTCCCTTGTATGTGATGGTTTTCTTTTCTCTTGCTGCCTTGAGTATTTTCTCTTTGTCTTGAGCATTGGACATTTTAACAAGTATATGTCTTGGAGTTGGCCTGTTGGGATTTATACTATTTGGGGTGTGCTGTGCTTCCTGGATCTGCACATCCATCTCTCTCAATAGCATTGGGAAGTTTTCAGCCATTATTTCCTTCAACACTCCTTCTGTTCCCTTTCCCTTCTCTTCTCCTTCTGGGATGCCCATAATGCGTATGTTTGTGCTTTTTGCATTATGGGTTAATTCCCTGAGAACATGCTGGATTTTTTCTATCTTTTTGTCTATCTGTTCTACAATCTCTTTAATTTCAGCTGTATTGTCTTCCATATCACTAATTCTTTCCTCTGCCTGTTCAAATCTGCTGTTATGTGAGTCCACCATCTTTTTCATTTCTTGGCTTGTGCCATTGTTCATCATCATATCCATTACCTTCTTAGGCATGTTTGCTATTTCTTCAGTGTGTTCTCCCAGTGTCTTCTTTTTATTTTTTTTTAAAGATTTTATTTATTTATTTATTTTTCCCCCCATTGCTGATTGTGCTCGCTGGGTCAGCCAACCACGCCGTGCGGGCGGGCCTGCCTTCACCAGGAGGCCCCGGGAACCGAACCCGGGGCCTCCCATATGGTAAACGGGAGCCCCACTGATTGAGCCACAGCCGCTTCCCCCATTGTCTTCTTTATATCCTTAATCTCTTCCTTCACTTCTTTAAGTTGGTCCATGATATTTGTTTGCATAGCTTTCATTATTTGTTCAATATTCTGCATTACTTCCTGGTTTTTATTTTGTGCATTGGACTGGTCAATGTTTTCCAGTTTCTCAGAGTCATTTGTATTTTTCTGTTGCCCTCTGGTCATCATATTATCTTGATGGGTTTGTTCAGTTGATTAGCTTTTCTCTATGCTCTAGAGTTTTATTTAGCTGTTGGTTCTGCGTGTGAGTTAAGTTTTCTCTTTGGCAGTTTTTCTTCTTGTTTTATTTCCTTGTTTCTTTCTATGTTTTGAATCTCCACCGTTCCATCCATGCCGTTGATCTGCACAGATAGATGTCCCAAACTTCTCACTCCACGCTTGCACAGCACAGACCCCCGGGAAGGACACCGTCTACAATCTGCCTTGCTCTGGGAGCTTGCAGTGTGTGCCCTCCTACACTAATGCCATCTTGAGACTCCTCCAAATTTCCCCTTTTAACCACACTCAGTGTATATATTTCAGTGCTGTTGATGACATTTGCAATGTTGTGCTACTGTTGCTAGGACGTCAACCTTATAAAGCCTAGATTTCCTTAGGTGTGAAATGGAATTCATATTAGTATCCCCTCCACAAGCATATTTTGAGGTTGAGTTGAGATAGTACCTGTAAGGTCTTGGAATTGTGCCTGGCACAGAGCCAGCACTCCACAGATATTAGCCATTGTCACTGATACCCATCTGAACTTCCAGTCAGTGAAATTCCCCCAGGGGGCTGGTTCCCTCCTTGTCTAGTAGCCCCATTCAAGGCAGTGCTGAGTACTCTATTCGCTGCCCAGAGAGCCACACACTCAGTACTGTCCTGCAGCCACTGGTCTCTGACATCTGTCCCTTTCTCTGTGTGCCGGGAAGGAGAGACTGCCTTCATCTGAGCTATTCTGAGCCATGCCACTGTGGTCGAACCTGGAAATCCTGTCCTCAAGGAAGCTTTCAGGTGCAGCCAGTCAGTCGCCCCCCCCCTGCACCACCCCTTTAGGAGGTACCAGGGATTGAACCCAGGACATTCTATATGTGAAACAGGCACTCAACTACTGAGCTATACCCGCTCCCCCCAGTTGGTTCCCTTTTAGAGGCTTTGGGACCCTGCAGACTGAAAAATGGGCTTCCCTGAAGCTGGGAATAGGAGAAAATGCTCTTTCTTCCCACTGCTCCCTGGGGGTGAGCTGAATGGCTCCAGCCCTGCACAAACCCACTTACTCCTCATGAGTTTTCCCAACAGGATTTTAAAATCATGGCTTAGAGAAGCAGGTTGGATTTTCATGACTATTTTCACTGTCAGGGCATTAGAAAGTCTTAGCCCTCCTTCTTCTTATAGCTGAAATTTGTAATGGCTTAAGTTTAAATGATCTCCACAGGGGATTTATTTTTGGTTTAATAGTCTACCCCAAGTCTGACTTTCCAAGTGATTTCCTTCCCAGATATAGAATTGGTGTCAAAAACTTGACAAGTCAAACTGTGACTAACTGGAAGATGCTGGTATGTTGTTGATATGCTTTGGAATAAATAGCAAGTAGGAAAACAGTTGGACTGGGGAATGGTCTTTATGGTGTGCCTGGGAAGTCTCAGTACCAGGGATTGCAAACATGGGAGTAGAACTGGGTACATAGTTTGACATCCTCCTGCCAAGAGAGCAAGGCAACAAGCCAGAGCTAAACTTCAGAATCAGCGCCATAGCCTCAGGGGCTTCTCTGGACCTCAAGTCTTCAAATGGTTCCAATGGGTGGTGGTGGCAGAGGGCAAGTGGTGAGGGGTTAAGACATTTTTCTTCCATTAGGAGGATGGGCCAGAACTTCCAGCAGATTCACACCTACAAAGATTACGGGTACAGAGGGCCCTGTTGAGCTGAACTAGGGAGGTTAGAAGTGAGAAAATGAGGAGGGACATTTATAAGTTGACTATTTTAGTTTGCAAGTAGCAGGAACCCAAACTTGTATTAGTTTAAACAGAAAAGAAAGTGCATTAGACAAAAATGAAAAGTTTAGGGTAGAGTACTACCTTCAGGCATGGCTTGATACAGAATCCTATGTCCTGACATCAGGATGTTATCTGTTCAATTCTCAGCTCCGATCCCCTTTGCTTTGTCAGGCAAACTTTTCTCATGTAGTGATAAAGATGGCTAGCAGTGACTCCAGGCTTCCATCCAACCTGCTCAGCAACTCCCAGGAAAAGAAGGGTCTTCCTAATGTTCAAACTAATGTCTTGAGTTTGATTCTGATTCTTCTGGTGTGGGTCTTGTATCAAATTCTTGAGCTGTGGCTGGTCTGGGTCATGGTGGCATTTAGGGATTTCCCCACACATATCTCATGGCCTGAGAGGGAAGATAAGTGGTTTCCCAAAGAATGGTTTGTTGGCAGGTGAAACCAGCACCTGCTCCAGTTTGCTGACTGCTACCTTGGAGAATTCAAGAACCAGGCTTTGCTTTTAATAACTGGCACAAGATATGCATTCAGCAATGTGCAATTTTGCCTGCAAAGGAAAAGGAAGGGGTTTTAAATTTGGAGACCAAACCACCCAGTCAGCAAATGGATGGATAATTTTGCATTTCTCTTAGTATCTCCTCACTGTCCAGATTTGTGGTTCTTTCAGTTTACCTCTCTAGAATTATCCTCTGGCTGTATCATGATCAGAAAAGTTCTCCTCTGAAGTTGGTGTGATGTTGGGCAGGTAACTCTTCCCTTCTCTGAGCCTCAGTTTCTTTCAGATGGAAGAATGAAGACAATGCCTACATGGTAGGACTTTCTTGAAAGAGCAAATGAAAAAAGAAAATCAATATAAATGAAAAATATGTAATTAAACACTTATTGAATGTAGCTCTGAGGTAGGAAAGAATCCATGAGATAGGAATTATTATGACAACCCATTTTATGAATGACGTATTGAGGTACAGAGAGGTTAAGTAACTTACCTGGGTCACATAGCTACTAAGTAAGGGACAGAGCGGGAATTCGGATCACGGTTGTCTACCTATAGGGTTGGAGCTTCTAACCACTACTCTCTCCTGCCTCTTAGCAGAGGATTAAAATTGTGTACATTGTACAGTAGGTGTGCTGGGCTTTTAACCTGGGGTCTGCAGATGTCCCAGGGGTTCATGACTTGGATGGGAAAACAAAATCTTTACTTTCATTAACCTCTAACTGAAATTTAGTATTTCCTTCTATTATGAATGTAGGTCACACACTAAAACTTTGATGGCTTTGTTACCAATACAATCACAGATATTTTGGTATCACATGACTCTTGTAGACTCTTTGTACTCATCAGTTCTTTAAATTAAGTTAGGTTTTTAGATTTGCCCCTTGATCTTGTTATTTAATGTATGAATAAAGAAACACATAGTATAGTTTATTGAGACATTTTAAAGTGTTTTTATAACTGTGTTTTAGTTGGGTTCCTTTGTAATTCCATGTATTTTATTTTGTACGTTTACAAAAACATAGGTTTACTCTCTGGGGTCTCTGGGGAAGGATAAGGAAGGGGTCAGAGGTTGGTGAGAGCAATTCTACCTGCAACAGGTCCTGCTGAGGGTGGCGCCGGGGAGGGCAGATCACTCGGGAGAACCCAGGTAGATGGGAGCCTCGCTGGGCAGAGCCATGAAGGTCTCTGACAGCCTGACTCAACCAGGGCCCGGCTGTGAAAGTCCAGTTGCCGGGAATTGGCTGGACGTGATAGTAAGTGAAGTTGCCCCTGATGTGATGTTTTCAGTGACATATTTTCCCCCAGCCACTGTAAATGTGTGGCTGGGGCAAGGACTTGTTGGGCAGCCTGAGCTCCCATCCCCAGGGGAGAGGCAGGGCTGTGAGGTGGCCAATGCTGAAGAGTCGGACCCTGAGGTCCAATGTGGGCTTCTTCACGGGGTACGTTTGGGCCACACTTTCTGTGCCAGAGCCTCCAATTCATTTGGAAAATGTTCATCTGATTCCTCCCTCCCAGGGCTGATCAAAGATTCCACCAAATAAGGAATTTGGAAATCAGAAATGAAAGAGGGGACATTATAGAAAATTCTGAAAAATTACAACAAAGCTCCTAGAGCAAATAAATGAACTCAGCAAAGTGGCAGAGTACAAGATAAAAAACCCCAAATCTGTAGTGTTTCTGTACACAAGCAATGAACAACACAAGCAATGAACAACCAGAAGAAGAAATCAAGAAAAAAATTCCATTCATAATAGCAACTAAAAGAATCAAATATCTAGGAATAAATCTAATCATGTAAAGGACTTGTACACAGAAAACTATAAAACATTGCTGGAAGAAATTAAAGAAGATCTAAATAAATGCAGGGATATTCTGTGTTCATGGATTGGAGGACTAAATATCATTAGGATGTCAACACTACCCAAAGCAATTTATAGATTCAGTGCAATCCCAATAAAAAGTCCAACAGCATTCTTTGCAGAAATGGAAAGCCAATCATCAAATTTATATGGCTAAAGCCATCTTGAAAAAGAAGAATGAAGTTGAATGACTCACACTTCTCCATCTTAAAACTTATTACAAAGCCACAGTAATCAAAATAGCATGGTACTGGCACAGGGATAGACATATAGTTCAATGAATAAAATTGAGAGCTTGGAAACCAACCCTCTCATTTATAGCCAACTGAGTTTTGGTAAGGTGACAAAGACCACTCAATTGGAAAATAATAGTCTCTTCAACAAATGGTTTTAGGAAAACTGGATCCCCATTTGCAAAAAAAAGAGAAGGACCCCTACCTCACACTATATGCAAAAATCAAATGGATCAAAGACCTAAATATAAGAGCTAGAACTATCAAACTCTTAGAAAAACATAGGAAAGCATAAGCAACAAAAGAAAAATAGATAAATGGGACTTCATCAAAATAAAAAAAAAAACAACTTTTAATCCTCAAAGGACTTTATCATGAGAGTAATAAGACAACCTACACGATTGGAGAAAATATTTGAAAACCACATATCCAATAAAGGACTAATATCTAGTATATATAAAGAAATCTTTCAACTTAACAAAAAGACAAACAATCCAATTTAAAAGTGGGCAAAAGACTTGAACAGACATCTCTCCAAAGAAGATATACAAATGGTCAAAAAGCACATGAAAAGGTACTCAACATCATTAGCCATCATGGAAATGCAAATCAAAACCACAAGGAGATGCCATTTCAGACCCATTAGAATGACGGCTTTTTTTTTTTTTAAGGAAAATAACAAGTGCTGGAGAGGATGTGGAGAAATAGGAACACTCATTCATTGTTGGTGGCAATGTAAAATGGTGCAGATACTGTGGAAGACAGTTTGGTAGTTCCTCAGAAAGCTGAGTAGAGGACTACCATATGACCCAGCAATCCCACTACTAGATATATACCCAAGAGAATTGATAGCAGGGACTCAAACAGATATTTGCACACTGATGTTCATAGTGGCATTATTCACAATTGCCCATAGATGGAAGTAACCCAAGTGTCCATCAACTGATGAATGGATAAATAAAATGTGGCATATACACAGAATGGAATATTATTCAGCTGTAAAAAGGAATGAAGTCCTGCTGCATTCTACAACATGGATGAACCTTGAGGACATCAAGTCAAGTGAAATAAGCTAGATACAAAAGGACAAATATTGTATGATCTCACTGATTTAAAACAATTAGAAAAAGCAAACTCATAGAGGAGTCAGGAGCTAGAATACAGATTACCAGAGGACAGGGTGGGGATAAGGAATGGGAAGTTAAAGCTTAAAATGTACAGAGTTCTATCTGGAATGATGGAAATGTTTTGGTAATGGATGGCGGAGATGGTAGCACAACATTGTGAACATACATAACAGCATTGAAATATATATATGAATATGATTAAAAGGGAAGTGGTAGATAGTATATATGGTAACAGAATAATTTGAAAAAAATCGATGGACCTACACTACAATGATACCTAAGTTAAATCATGGACTTTATTAATAGTATAATTATAAAAATGTGATATCATCAATTGTAACAAATGTTCCACACCAATGCAAGGTGTTGGTGGAGGGTGGTATATGGGAATCCTATATTTTATGCACTATTGTTTTGTAAAACCACAACTTCTCTAATAAAGAGAAAAAAAGAGGTATGTATTTATGTCTGGTAGATTGAGTTATGTATCCCAGAAGGAATATCCATTAATCTTAATTGATATCCCTCTGGGTACAAACCCACTGTAAATAGAACCTTTTGAAGATGTTATTTTAGTGAAGGTGTATCCCAGCTTATTGAAGGTGGATCTTAATCCAGATTACTGGATGCTTTATAAAAACAGCTTGGAAGACACAGAAGCAGGAAAGGAGAAGATATCTCCATGTGACAGGAGGCAAAGATAAAAGCCAAGGCTTCCCAAGGATTGTCAGCAGTTGGCACTAGAACCCTATGGTCTTTGAGGAGAGAGTCAGCCTTGCTGAGCTCTTGAGTTTAGACTACCTTTGGCCTCAAAACTGTGAGCCAATACATTCCTGTTGTCTAAGCCAAAACCATTCTGTGGTATTATTTGTTATCACAGCTTGGGTAAACTAAGACAGCATGTGTGTATGTTCCCAAAGCCTCATATTTCTGGGTGTGAACTGGATCCAGGACCCATAGCGGTGGTTATTCAGTTATACCATTGACAAACGGTGGTGCTGAGCCCCTCAACCTATGAAGCACAGAAAAAGGAGGCACAGGTGAGATGAATTAGGCAGAATGTGTGAAAACCTCCTTTTGCATTTATATTTAGTCTCTAGAGAGTTTTTCCTGGACTAATAAGCATAAAGGGTAAACCTGATGATGCAATTAAAAGAAACCTGCATATGCAAACACACACATACACACACACACACACACACATTTTCAAATATTTTTTCTGAATAGGATGTGAGTCTCTGTTCATTTATAGTCTTTTCCTGGTACTATCAACCTTGCCCAAGTAGTAATCCTGTCCTAATCTCCCTCTCTTTCTCTGATCTTCCCTTTCTCTCTTTCCTTATTTTCACTCAACTTATTAAGCACCCACTCACCTAGCAATGGTTCAAATCCCAGCATGCCATATAGAGATGATATTTAAGCAAGTCACTTAGCACCTTTGGGTTTTAGATTCTTCCTCTTAAGATGAGGGTGGTAGGGGAGCAGATGTAGCTCACTGGTTGAGCACCTGCTTCCCATGTACGAAATCCTGGGTTCAATCCCCCGTACCTCGTAAAAAAAATGAGGGTGGTACTAGCGTTAGATCATAGGAGAGTTAGATGAGATGGCAGGTAGATGAGATGGTTCAGAAAGCACACCTGATCAACTGCTGGCAGGAACCTAGCATCCAGTCAGTCCCATCCATTCCTTGTATGGTGAAGATGCATTTGCTGGGTGCTGGGTGCTGGGGCAGAGAAATGGAAGAAAACCTAAGTGTTGCTGTTGACATCTGGACAAAGCACTGGGGATACTAAGGAGGAGGTGACCGGTTAGAACAGTAAACATTGTACTAAAAAGCCAAGGGACAGTGAAGCGGGTGAAGCTCAGTGGTTGAGCATGTACTTCACATGTACGAGGTCCTGGGTTCAATCCCTGGTACCTCCTTTAAAAAACCCCAAAAAACCAAGGGACAGATAGATGGGGTGACCCACCCAAGACCTTGGGGACTTGCGAGCTGGGCTGTCTGACATTTCCTTTTTCCTAGTTATGTGTCCTTATATCTGCCCTGAGCCCTTACGGCATAGTAATAACTAACATTTAGTTGTGATAATAGTAGCAAATATTTATTGGAGAGCTTATTCTGTGCCAGGCGTTGCTATTTAATCTTCATAAGAACTAGAAAGTTGATTTTGTTATTATCCTTGTGGTACAGAGGAAGACAGATGAGTTGTGGAGAAGTTGTGACCTCAGGTCACCATGAGTGAGGGATGGGATGGAGTTTCACCTTGGACTTGGGGTCCAGAGCCTCTGATTTCACCACTACTCCATACTCTGTCCTACACAGAAGAAGGCCGAGCGATTCTTTTCCCAGGACATTCCTAAAACCACACGTGGCTCCTTTCTACCTCCAGTTCTGGTTTCAAAGAGGTCCATCCAACCTGGGTCCATCCAACCTGGGTAGAGTCTTGATAGCATCACTTACCGACGTATGGCCCTTTGCAAGACCCTTCAATGCTCCGAGGCTTGGTGTCCTTAGCTGTAAAACAGGGACAATATCACCTCATCCCTGTGGCAGGATTCCATGACATGGCACCTGGGACAGAGCCTCCTGCTCAGTCAAGATCATGGTAGACGGTTCTCTAGGCTGAGAATGGGGTGGTGTTGCTGTTCAGAGGGAGGGCCAGGGCTCTCTGTGGCCCACGTAAAGGTGGGATCCGAGAAGTTGATGCATGTAGACAAAATAAGTGGACTCACCATGCATTTGATGCATGTAGATGAAATCATCACACCCTGTTCCAGCCTGCCTGGCTCCACATCCTGCCGTCCTGTTGATAAGCATCAGCTAGAAGGACAGGATGTGGGACAAATGCACAGAGCTTTGGATTTCTCCTCCTTGGCTGCCACTTACTGCCCATCAGCCTCTGTCCACACATCTTGAACTGATTTAGAGCCTGGCATGGAACCCATACTGGTCATATAGAGCACGCCACTTTCCGTGGGCTGGGGCCATGTAGGCTGATTAGACTGGCATTTTTAATGAATCCGGAGGAAGGAGCTCCAACATTGCATGACTTTATACTCTAGACAGACGGCTATTGACATCATCCTGCACATACATCCCCCCTCCCACAGTTTCTGCATCTTACTCATGACCACACCCTCTGGCATTCAGGTTGGAACACTTATTCTGGAGTTTCAATAGTGCTTTGTGTTTCTCTGTTTCACTTTTACAACACAGAGACATTCGTGGCAAAACCCCCAGCCTGAGCCCTGGGACAGGACCCTTCTTCGGGACTTCAGGGTTTTAGATTGGGATTTTGAAAAGACACTCAGTCCCCCATGTTGAGAATGTGGAGAACTCTGGTGGGTCTTTAGTCCAGCCAACAGGTGTCTGTGGAAAATTTCTGCATCATACTTCCTGACAGACTCCTAAATATTGGGATCCATCCATCCACCTACCCACCCTTCCATTAATCCATCCACCATCTATCTGCCATCCATCCATCCATCCATCTACCATCCATTCATCCACCATCCATCCATTAATCCATCTACCATGGATAAATATTGAGGGCCTATTACCTGCCAGTTACTAGGGAAAAGTAGTGAACAAAATGCAGTAAGTCCCTTTTCTTTTGGCAGATAATAAACAAATCATTGAAAAATGTATTTACCATGCCAGATGGTGGTAAATGTTACAGAGAAAAATAAAGCAAGGTTAGGGCATAGAGAGGGACAGGTATCTGTGTGTGAGGGGTGTGCATGTGTATGTGCAAGTACATAGGCGAATGAGTGTATGTAGGTGTAGGTGAGTGTGTGTGTGTGTGTACGTGTATATAGTTGAATAGGTTTGTAGGGGGGTGAATAGGTTTATGTATGTGTGTGGAGATGAATATGTTTTTGTGTGTGTATAGATGAATAAGTTTGTGTGTGTGCATGTGTGTGTAGGAGAGTTTAGGAGAAGACATTTGACAAAGATCTAAAGAAGTGAGGCAGCAGGATTCATGAACCTCTGTGGGGGAAGAGCTCCAGGTGGAGGGAACAGCAAGTCAGAAACCAGGTTAGAGAAAAAGAGATTCTCATTTTTCCAGGACAAGTTGCAGCAGAGAAAGGCCATCTAACTAGATGGGAGAACTCGACTTTCATCGTAAATAGAGTGGAGCAAATTGTGTGAATGGGACTTTATCTTGGCAATACAAAATGAAAAAGTCACCACCAATGTTTATTTTACCTTCCGTTCAACAAAATATGGATTATCGCTGCAGCTGAGTGCAAGATCTTAACGTACAGACTGAAACTGAGGTTGGGCTTAGCATTGCTGTGCTATCCTTCAGATCACATTTGACTTCCACAGTATGACCATTTTTGTAAAAAATAGTTGAGAATTTCATCTGTTTTCCTAAGCAGCTTCTAAGTCTGTGGTGACTCATATTTATTCTCTTTTGATGTGTTATCATTTATAAAGACCTTTCCACCAATCTTAAACTTCTCGTTTCTCCAGCTCCCAAGTTTCCAGACCTTGCCGAGGTGGGCCGGGATGATTAGCCAGCGTCATTCTCTTTGACTTTGTGCAGTCCCGCATTGCATTGCTGGTGATAACACAGAACAGTCAACAGAGGCAGCCAGGGGCATTGGCTTTTAGGGTCTCCAAGGAGCCTGTGTTACATGGGACGCAATGTCTGAGGGGGCACTCAGTTTTTTAAGTGGCTAGTTCGTTAGTGAATATTTCCGTTATAATGGCCCATGCTTCTGTCTGCCATGTCATACCAAGAGGACTCTGATGACTGACACTTGGATAAAGAGAGGGCCCCCCACATAGCAATAGGGAGCCGTGGCAGTTCCTAAAAATGACCCTTTGAGCATATATGCATAAAGAATCGCCAACTTGCCATTTCTTGTCACCCATTTTACATACACTTGTTTGCTGAATTCTCCACCGCCACTCTGTGAAATGTTGTTTTTATTAAATTAATATTCTTACTACCCTTTTACAGATTAAGAAATTGAAAGGCTGAAAATTGAAGTGACTGTCCGAGGTAAGAAGTGGCATCAGATTGGACGCAAACCCTCTAGCTTCCAGATCACTCATAGAGTTCCTTCTTTTTTTTCCCCCTGAATATGATGCTTTGGCTGTTTTCAGCAGTTTCCCACTTATAGTCTTTTTTTTAAAATAAAATTTTATCGAAGTATATCATTCATACATGAACAAACAAACAATAAGTATATACTAAAAGCTGTGAACTTACAAAACAAACATGAATATCATCATCCAAGGCTCCCATATATCACCCCATCACCAACACCTTGCATTGTTGTGAGACATTTGTAACAAACTATGAAAGAGCAAGGTAAAAATATTACTACTAACTCTAGCCCATATCTTACATTTGGTTTGTTTTCCCCCAACCCACCTGATTATCAACACCTGGTATTAGTATTATACATTTATTATAGTTCATGAGAGAACGTTCTCATATATGTCCTGTTAACCACAGTCCATCTCCCACCACTGAATTCCCTGTATTTAACAGCTCTGTGTTTTGTACAACCCATTCGAAGTGTGTACTCAGTGGCTCTCATTTTCATCACAGAATTGTGCTGTCATCACTTCAGTCAATTTTAGAATGTTTTTATTACCCCAAAAGGAAAAAATCCCATACCACTTTATATCCCCCTATAGTTGTCTCTTAGAATAAAAAATTTTAATTGCAGTAACATTTATCCAACTCAAAATTTCCCATTTCAACTACTTGCAAGTGTAAAATTCAGTGGTATTGATTGTGTTCACAATCAGTCATCCATCCATCACCTGCCCCTTAGAGTCTTTTACAATATGGTGGAAAGGCTGGCCTGTCAAGATAGCTATGTTTTAGCATTGCTCTGTTGTCGAGTGGTGTATGCAAACCTATCTGGGTCCTATTTG
>JAKSZT010037967.1:0-13009 GCA_026826555.1 Tolypeutes matacus
AGAGGGTCAATGCTGGAGGCCAAGGGAAGGAGGGAAGGGCAAAAGAAGCAGGAGCAGGAGGTCTCCTCTTTGTGCCCTGATTACTCTGCGGTACCAGACTCCAGGTCCCATGCTTTAACCTGCCAGTGCCCACTCTCCAACCACTGCCTGAGCCAGGTACATCATAGTGGGGTATCAGTGACTTTATACAAGTCACCAAAAATGTGACTCCCCTGCCTGACTCCGTGTCTTGCAGGCCTTGCTGGCCAAGTGCACTCTTCCCTCCATCTTACCAATACTCAATCCTGTTTAGTCTGGAGACACCCACAGTTTACAGGTGAATTCACTTGACAGTAGGATAACACTGCCTTTTGGAACAGGGCAGCTCTCCAACCCTGTGCCCCTAGCTGTTTGATTTTGCCAAGCACTGCCAATGCAAAATACCAGTAATAAATTGGCTTTATTGGAATTTCTTCAGGTTAAAGCTTACAGTTCTGAGGTTGTGAAAATGTCCAAATCAAGGCATCACCAAAAATGGTGTCTTAACAAGGGTCAGATGCCTTTACCTCCCAAGGTAAAATGTTCAGCCTGCCTGTCCTTAAAAATCACTTTATCCCTGAGCTCAGCACTGGGCTTTCAGACACAATTGTTCACACCTCTCCCTTATCCTCTGGCCTGGATGTCTTCAGATTCAAGCTGCTCTATGACTCCAGCCTCTGGCCTCTCCCTCAGCCTCTCAGGGTTTCTGTGTCTTTCCATAGTTTTAGGAGATCCTAGAGCCCTCTCTCACATGGCAGTACTCTTTCTCTGTGTGTCCCTTGTATATAGGACTTCCACACAATGATTGGGGTGCATCCAGGTGCCTGAAATCTAATCAGAGGCCCTTAACTAAACTAAAGCATTCTAACAAAAGTGACCTAATTCAACTGTCCCTTATCTGAATCTAATCAAAATGTCCTACATAGAAAAGGCTTACACACCCAGCAATGGGTTATTAAGAACATACTTTTCCGGTGTCCACACAAGACTCAAATGAGGGCATTAAACCAGGGCACAGGGGTCAGGAAGGATCTCCTAAGTCTGGGAGAAATGGGAACTCATAAAGCAGTGCCTGTACTTTGGGTAATGATTTGTGGCAATCATTGAGCAAAATGGGGTGCTGACCACCATTGCACTGTGAAGTGTAACGCTTCCTATAAATAACAGCTTTCAGGAGAAAAATTTAATGGAACCTTTATTAACAGCTTGGGCGTGATCTTTAGTAAAAGTTGTGCCTAAAATAAGGAGGCTGCAGCCTTTACAGACTTTCTTCCTGCGCATGCCAATCTTTCCCACGCATGCCAAGAGACAGGATTGGTATATTTAAATATATACATTTCTATATAGGGTTCTCCGCAAAGCAAGCAAGCAGAGTTACAGAAGTGGATATTTTCCATTAGCATCTCAGCGGAGGGGGGAGTGATTGACCTTTTCCCAGCACAAGTGATGCCATTCCCGCATTAGGCCCACCGATGCCCCATTACACCCGGATGGGTTTCTGGGTTTTTAATGACCACATATATTTTATAAGCTTGGGGTTCCTGCTGGGGAGAATTGGTGTGGTCTTGCTTTCCTTTAATTCCCTACTCCTCTAATGGCAGTCAAACCTTTGCCTCTGCATCAATAGCAAAAGGCATATAGTGAGAGTGTAGCACCATTAATTTTACTGCCTGTATTCTTTTTTGAATATAGGAAGTGAGACAGTTAATGAAAAGAGGGCCCACTAGAAATCCCAGCATAATGAGGGCAAGTGAGACTGCAGCAGCACTGATTAAAGTTTTTAGCCATGGAGTCCATGAATACAGGTTTTTGTACCAGTTTGTACTTTTGTTCTGAGTTTTTCTCATTCCTGTAGCCTATTTCTGACTAATGAGAGGCTTTCCTTTATCACTCCTGAGTGGTTAGTGTAGAAACAGCAGGTTTCACCTTGGGCTATACATAGTCCTCCCTGTTTTAAGAATAATAGATCTAACCCATGCCTATTTTGCAGAACCATTTTTGCCAGAGAGGATAAGGAATTTTTGAGAGGTCTAACTGATTTTTCCAACTCTTTTAGGTATAAGTCAATTTGAGTGGATAAGGTGTTAAAATTTTCTTTACCAGTGATCATGGCTGCCATTCCCAAGGCTGCTGAGCCCCAATCCCAAGGCCAACCATAATGGGAATGAGAATAGGAACTCATTTAAATCGACTCATAGTTCAAAAATGCTCGCAGCCTCCTTCACCTGAATACCAGTATACCTGTGGGATGATATGCACCAGGAAGCAAATGACTAGGCCTTTTTTAGTCTTATATTGTGAAAAGGTTTGGGGAGAGAGACAAGGGGTGATTCCTTGGGTACAGATGAACCATGTGCCATTGGGGTCTTTCATCAGAGAAAAAAACTGATGAACAGTGAGGACCTAGGAAGTTTGCATTGATTTTCCTTGAGGAGGGGTGAAATAGGTGCCATAACCTTGTAAGTACCCCAGAGTTAAAATTGGTTCATGACCCCACCTACATAACCTTTGGCTCACGTTTAATGATATCTTTTGAACATACAGGGATGTATTGGGGATAGTGATTTCATCTGCTTCTATTCCAATGTAATAAGGGGGTTGGTGGTTTAGGCAGAGCCAGCAATCATTGGTGGCATTTGGCTGGCTCTCGTTTAAGAAAGTGAAGACAGAGTACAATATTGACAACAAGGAGGTTCTGGGGGGTTTTTGCTTGAGGGACCTCAAATGTCCTGGTTTTCTTTTGGGTGGAATTACCAATTTTGGGTTAAGGAGAATGTCCCAGTTGGGGCCCACCGGATTGGGTGGAGGGGGTTTTAGAACACCTAGTTGGGTGATAAACTCAGCTACTGGGTCTTGACCAACTACATATAGTCTGAGGTCTCATGTTTTGCCTCCTCCCCAGGTATTATTTAACCCATTAATAATATGGATGTGAATGGGGTTGCCAGACCCTATGGTTGGGTTCTGGAGCTATGCTCCCCTGAAGAGGCTGATAGCAGTATCTCTGGAAGTCCATGGGGCTAGGGTTTTGCAACCCCATTGAGCACAGTGGTACTGCCTTCGAGTATGGCATTCTGGAGTCCCATCTGCATGGCAGGCATAGAGCTTAGACTGGGTTAGTCCTCTTTCTAAATATTTGTCTCCACATCCGTGACCTGCAGGAGGGCCATCTGGCTCTATGTCTAGGTTGTTCCAATTCTCCCCAAGGAGGGCACACAGATCAAAAGAGAGGGTTAGGATTTTTCCCAGTAGGTTGAGTGACATTTAGAACCTTTCCATCACTTGTCCTTATAATACTCCAGTTATAGGAGGTTAATCAAAAACTATTGATGCACACGCTAATGAGAAACATGGGCAGCAAATTCATTTGCCAGGCTGTTGCCCTATCTCTCCCTCTTCCCCACCCTAAGCCTTATCTTGTTCAGTGAATCTTGATCTTTAAGGGGTCTTCTGTTCTGGTGACTGTCCACTTTTCTGTCTCTGAGTGCACCATACTGGACCTGATGACTTTTAGCTGGGATGAATGTATCCAGTGTCTTTTCCCCATGACTTTTACTGCCATGGGTGCTGTGAGGATCACCACATATTGGCCAGTCCACCGTGGCTTGAGTGTTCCAGATTGGAGCTTTCATACACATACTAGAATTCTGGCCTGTGCCTAAAGTAAAGGGGAGTTAGTACATGGACGAGGGGGATGGGCTTCTTGGACGTTCGATTGACCATTTGCCTAATCCAGTCCAGTTCCTTTAGAGTAGAGAAAAGGTATTGGTTGTCATATTCAGATATTTTTCCCAACCCCAACTTGGGTAACAGGGTTGGGGGTCTGCCAAATAATATTTCATAGGGGGAACATCTGGCCTTAAGGAGGGCAAAAGGTAGGAGACTCACCCAGTTTTTGCCAGATGCCAGAGCCAACTTGGTTAGGGTTTCTTTCAAGGTGCGGTTCATCCTTTAAACCTGTCCTGAACTTTGGGGCTGAAATGCACAGGGCAGTTTCCAATTTATACCCAGGGCTTTAGCCAATTGTTGAGTCACCTGTGCTATGAAGGCTGGACTGTTATCTGACCCTATTCTAAGAAGAAGCCTGATTCTCGGAATGATTTCTGCTATCAGCTTCTTAACTACTACCGTGGTTGTTTCATTTTTAGTCAGGTAGTCTTCTACCCATCCCAAAAATGTATCTACCAGCACCAGGAGATACCTATACCCATATTTTCCAACTTTATTTCAGTAAAGCCTATCTCCCAGTGCTCCCCTGCTTCCATCCCTTGGAGCCTAGTTCCCCCTGGAGCTTCAGCACCCCCTCTTTGATTTACTCTGGCACAGAATTCACATCTTGATGTGATGCTTTTGCTGATTTTAGACAAACCTGGGAAATAAAAGTCTCTTTTTATTAGTTCTAATAATTTAGTGCTGCCCATATGCATGGTGTCATGGAGCCCTTTGACTAATTGCCTTCCCACTACTTCAGGTAGATATGTCCTGCCATCAGGCAGGACTAAACAAACTTCTGGGGAAATTTTAGCTTGTAGGCCTTCCCCCTGCTCAACATCTTCTGGGGAGTAGCATAGTACCAGGAGTACCCAGCTAGGGACTGTCAGGAGCATTTGGACAGGGGTGAGTGGTAGGAAGGTGTTGGCTTATGTGAGTTTCTCTGCTAGTCGGCTGCTTTCAGCCTGCAGGGAGTTTCCCTTCTGGTGTCTGTTACAGTGAACACTGGCTACTCGGTCAGGGAACCAAATGGCTTCTAATAATGCTAGGACTTCAGCTCCATTTTTAATCTCTTTTCTTCCAGATGTTAGGAATCCTTGCTCTTGGTACAGTGCACCATGTACATGGGCTGTAGCAAAGGCATAGTGAATGTCCGTGTAAATATCGACCATTTGGTTTTTGCTCATCTTAAAGCCTGAGTAAAGGCTATTAGTTTGGCCCATTGGGCAGAGGTACAATGGCTTAAAGATTGAGCCCAGATAGTTTTGTGTGGCTCTACAACAGCTGCTCCCATGTAACAGATTCCTTCCTTACCAAAACTGCTGACATCTATGTAGAGATTATTGGAAGCCTCCAGCAAAGGCACATCGGTGAGGTCTGGGCATAGCCCCATCATGGTTTCCAGCAAGGGTAAGCAGTCATGGGCCACTGGGGGGGGCACTAGAGTCAGGAGCAGGGTGGCAAGATTTAATGCCTCCATTTTTGAGAATACCACAGGGGTGGGTTCAACAATAAACTTGATATTGTGTGATTCTGGCATTAGATATCTAGTGGTCCAGGGGACTGTGGAGGAGGGATTCTACTGAATGTTGGGCCATTACCACCAGATTTTGGCCAACAGTTAATTTAGAGGCTTCCTTAACTAAAAAGGCAGTGGCCATGACAGCTCTTAGGCAGTTGGACCATCTGATAGCTACATAGTCCATGTTTTTCGATAGGTATGCTAGTGGTCGATGCCAAGGCCCAATGGAATATGTTAAGACTCCTTTGACAACCTCTTGACTTTCATCAACAAATAGATGAAAGGGCTTGGACAAGTCAGGTAACCCGAGGGTGGGGGCACTCACCAGAGCTGTTTTCAGGTAAATAAAAGCTTTCTGCTGCTTGTTTGTCTACAACAAGTCACTTCCCTTGCCAGCTGTGGTGGCGTAAAGAGGCTTAGCAATTTCTGCAAATCCAGGCATCCACAGTCTGCAATATCCCACCATGCCATGGAATTCACGTACCTGTCATTTCGAGGTTGGCTCAGGGATGCCCAATACAGCTTGTATCCTGTCGCATGAAAAACGCTGATCCCATTTTTCTAAGATGTATCCAAGATATGTTATGGAGTGGGAGCAGAGCTGAGTCTATTTTGCAGATTCACGATATCCCATTTCTGCTAAGGCTTTGAGTAGGCTGAGAGGTGCCACTTTGCAAGAGTCTGAGTCCGGTGCGGCTAGAAAGAGGCCATCTACATACTGAAGTAGGGTAACACCTGGATGCTGCTCTCTGAAGGGGGATAAATCTCACACCAGAGCCTCTCCAAACAAGGTGGGGTTGTTTTTGTATCCTTGGGGAAGCCTGGTCCACGTCAGCTGCCCTCATCCCCCGGGTCAAGGGTCTTCAAAGGCAAATATTGGCTGGCTAATGGTGCCACAGGTATAGAAAAGAATGCATCTTTTAAATCCAGGACAGTGTAGGTAGAATGTTCCAGAGGCAGCTGGCTTAGAATTGTGTATGGGTTAGGGATGCTAGGGCATATTGTTTCAACCCTCTTATTTACTTCTCTAAGATCGTGTACTGGCTGATAGATTCTGCTGCCTGGCTTTTGCACAGGAAGTAAGGGGGTGTTCCATGGGGACTAGCAAGGAACAAGAGTACTTTCACCACCATTGGACCTGATGCTGAGCCAGTATGGGGGGGTTGTCTTGGCCCACACTCCCGGAACCAGGTGCTGTAATTCTTGCAGCAACCTATTAGCCACTGGTGGTGTCTCGAGGCCTGTTAGGAGATATTCTTCTGGGATAGGGCAGGTTACTAGGAGTGTCTGGAGCTGAGCGCCGACATTTAGTTTCATCTCACCATCCCTGAAGGAGATGGTGGCTTTCAGTTTTTGTAGCAAGTCTCAACCCAGCAGGGGGTAGGGACAGTAAGGTATAATGAGGAAAGAGTGGGTGACAGTCCCAGATCCAAGATTAATGGTCCAGGTGGTGATCCAGGAATAACAGTGTATCTTCACAGTGGCCCCTTGAACTAGAGTATGTTCAACTTTAAAGGGACCAGGGTCCGATTTTAGGGCAGAGTATGTAGCCCCTGTATCAACCAGAAAGTTAAGAGGGTTGATCCCTACTGTTAGTTTCATGATGGGCTCCCTGTTGCTTGGCAAGCCCTGGCCCCACCAGTCTAGCAACTGCAGGGCTGGACTGGGGTCTGCCCAGCATTGGGGGCATTCATTTTTCCAGTGTCCCTTTTCTTTGCAGTAAGCACACTGGTACTTTTCCAGTCCTGATCTACCTTGCCTTGGCTTTCTCTTGTTCCCAGAGAATCCATTGGAGGAAGAGGGCCTAGTGCACTCTGTTGCCATTATGCTCAGCAGGACCTTTGCCACCTTCTTGGTCTTCCTCCTTATTGTTATACACTTTCTCTGCCACCTCCATCAGTTCAGATAATAGCTTCCCTTCAAACCCCTCTATCCTTTGCAATTTCTTTCGTATATCAGGAGCAGATTGTGATAAAAATGCTATATTTATAGACCTACGATTTTCAGGTGCCTCAGGGTTTATAGGGATATAATTCTATAGGCCTCCATTAGACACTGTAAATAGGCAGAGTGAGATTCCCTAGGGTGTTGGGTGGTTTCATTCACCTTAGAAAGATTAGTTGGCTTTCTGGCAGCAGCTCCAAGTCCACGTATGAGAGTCTGGCAAAACCATTCAAGAGCCTCCTTAGCTTTATCCTGATTGTAATTCCAGTCTGGTCTGGTAGAGGGAGCACAGTTTGTATTTGGGTAGGTTCCGTAGTGGGTTGACCGTCTCGACCCATGATGGTTTTTACAGCCTCCCTCTGGATAAGACCTTTCTCCGAAGTGGATAGGACCTGTATCAGTTGCTAGCAGTCATCCCAGGTGGGATTATGGGTGAAAAAGATAGTTTCTAGTTGAGAAATTAAGCCATGGGGTTTTTCCAAGAACAGAGGATTTTGATTTTTCTAGTTATACAGGTCTGTAGATGAAAAGGGGGTATATACCATGAACAGGAGACTTTCATCACTCAGACCTGGACCAGTGTGATGGAGGGGCAGTAAGGGGACTAAGCCAGGCAAGTTGTGGGGATATGCAGAAGCCTGATACTGGGTACACCTTCATGTATGGGGGCACTGGTTAGAGAGGTATCAGTGGGTGTGGGAGGTGAAGTGTAAAGGCAATCTGTAGACGATTGGTTTAGAAGGAGAGGAGGAGGAGTGGATGGGGAGGGGGCAGTTGTTGGGGTATGAGAGGTAGATTTGGGGTGGGTAGGTAAGGGGTTGGTTCATCAGGAGCATCTTGCAGGACCAAAGGACTGGGGTTCTTAACAGGACCTTTCAATGGAAATTGGGGCTCTGGCTGGGCTGGGCACCTTTGTCCTGCAAGACAAATTTTTTGTTTCTTGGGAGTGTCTGTAAGAAGATCTATCCACATCTCAATGTAAGGAATCTGGTCCGAGTGACCAGGTTTGCCATAGATAACCCTCTGGACATTGTAGACTGTTTGGAGTTCTGTCGTTCCTTCAGATGGCCAGCCCACACCAATGGTGTTTTAGGACAAAGAGGAGGATTGACCCATAGTAACAATCAAAAGGAGCACAAAACAGAAACTGAGCAGAAATATTACAGACAGACAGGTGGCTACACACACAGACACATGAACCTTGAGCCTATTCTGAAGCCCTGGGTGACATCTCACCTGGTGGCCAGGCCACAGGAGTAGAGGCACATCTGGCAGCCCAATGGCCTCCTCTGGACCCAGACTTACCAAAACAGAATCAGAACTGGCAGTTCCTTAGGTAGAATGAATAATTTCCCGTGGAGTTTCTGGCCAGACTGAGGACTTACCAGGACTGAGAAACATTCCTCAGAGTCCTTCCCCCTGAAGGCCTCATTGTGGCTGGCTCCAGTCTATCTCGCTGGGGCCTCCAGAGTGAAGTGGAACACTTCATATAAATAACAACTCCCTGGAGAAAAAGTTAATAGAAACTTTATTAATGGCTGGGGTGTGCTCTTTAGTAAGAATCGTGCCTAAATTCTGGAGACTGCAGACCTTATAGACTTTCTTCCCACGTGCGACAAACTTTCCCATATGTACCAAGAGACAGGATTGGATTGGAAGGTTTAAACATATACATTTCTATATAGGGTTGTGAGCAAAGCAAGCAAACAGAGTTACAGCAGTGGATATTTCCCATTAGCATCTTCTGCAGGGGTGAGAAGTGATTGACCTTTTCCCAGCATGAGTGGCGCCATTCTCCCATTAGGCCCGCCATTCCCCTATTAGACCTGGATGGGTGTTCAGGTTTTAATGACCACACATATTTAATAAGCCTGGTGTTCCTGCTGGGGAGAAATGGTGTGGTCTTGTTTCCTTTCCAACTGCTCCTGAGAATGGTCCAAAGAAGAACTTTATATAATGTGCTTTCTTCCCCAAATCTTAACTCCAAAATCAGGTGTGTAACTCAGAGAGGTGTTCCATTATTCCCATCCCCAGAGCCAGAGTGCACAGATTTGGCCTAAGCGGTGGGGGGGGGAGGGCAGGAAGCACGCTGTAAAACTGACAGACTCTATTTTTTTCTCCAAACAACTGATTACATTTAAAACAGAATGGAGAAATTCAACCCTTAGGGCACTCTCAAATGCAGTGGAATCATAGAGGCCTGAGATTTAATTCATCTCAATCCTTCAGGAAAAAATGAAATAGATTTTCAGATCTGTAAAAACTAATAAAGTTTGTTCCAGCAATTCACTTTAAGGAAATGTAATAGAATATTCTTCAGGCAGAAAGAATATAATCTCAGAAGGTTCAAGATTCAGGATGGACTGAAAAACAATATCTGTTAATTAAATTAATATATATGAAAGACCATTGAATGGATAAAGTAATAATGATATCCCTGGGCTAGGACATTAATAAAGTGTTCAAATGCACCATAAAATAATATATAGCATAAGATGGGCAAATGGATATGTAGCAGTTTGATATCATTATGAATTCCAAAAATAGATATTGGATTATGCTTGTAAACTGGTCTGTTAATCTGGGTATGATTAAGTTATGATAAGGGAGTTGACTGGGCCAGTGTTGGTAGGGCTTTGAGCCACGTCCCTTGGTGGGTGGGTTCTCAGATATAAACAGACAGGGCAGAAGA
This sequence comes from Tolypeutes matacus, assembly GCA_026826555.1. NCBI lineage: Eukaryota > Metazoa > Chordata > Mammalia > Cingulata > Chlamyphoridae > Tolypeutes > Tolypeutes matacus. The sequence goes on from JAKSZT010037967.1 coordinate 9,888, forward strand.
CAGAGTTGGAGTAGTTTTAGACGTTGGAGTTCTGAGGAGCAAGGACAGAAGTTCCTGGGGTAAAGAGACAAGCGATTCACCTGACATTTCACAGTTGGCCTGGTGGAGAGAGGCAAAGCTTAGGAAGCCTCAGAGTGTACAGCTGACCTTGTGGAGTAAACAGAGGGGATGAGCCCAGAGAGAAACTCAGCCATGAGAAGAGAGGAACCAAAGATGCCTGAACCCTGACAAATGTTGGCAGCTCTCTTGCTCCAAGATGGAGTAACAGACTTTGGTGAAGGAAGAAACTTATGCTTTCTAGCCTGGTAACTGTAAGCTTCTATCCAAATAAATACCCTTAATAAAGACCAATAGATTTATGGTATTTTGCATCACCACCCCTTTGACTGACTAATAAAGGATATAAAATGTTTAAAAATAAATAATTTGGCAAGTCAATAACAAATAATAAGTGCAAATTTGGCAAAGGAAGCAAAATTGTTATAATTCCATCGGTAAACTTTAAAGAATATTAAATAGTTCATCTCATCCAAATAAATAGAAGAAGAATTGAGCAATAATATTCAGTCCAAACAAAGTGTTCAAGATTTCCTGGGTTGCCATTTAGGCGTTTGTTCTGGGGCCACCTTACTCGTGCATCTTTGGAAACTGCAACTTTCTTATCCTTCAGAAGAATGAAGGAACCACATTTGATTTATGTGGTGTTGTTTTGTCCCCATCATAAAATAAGGGCTGCATCGCTGCCCCATTTCCAACTTATGAAGTCACCAAATTGGATGTGATGCTCATTTTAGGCAAGAAGATCCAAGAATGATAGAATAAACAAAAGGAGATATTGTTGCACTTCCAAAATTGGATGCTTAGATGATTTTCTAATGAATGAATTCATTCTATAAATTTCCCTCTAAGCACTGCTTTTGCTGCACCCCAGAAAGTATGAAGAAGCATAGGATATTAGAGAAACAGAAAGAACCACATAAAAAAGGCTTGTGAGTGAAGCTATATCCACTTCCACAACAGCACAATCTTAAGATGAAGGCAGAGAATGTAAGAAAGTTGGGAAAATATGTTCTCTGATGGCAAGCATTGTTTCCTCAAAATAACACTTCTATGAAAGTAACTTCACTTTGAAGGAATTTGCATCATGCTTAACTAAGCATGAGGGAATTTATGTAAGGAAAAAGAATGAAGAAAATGAGTTTTGCCACTTTGCCCACATGGTTAGTCCTCCCCTTTAAGAGTAATGAGTGTGAAATTTTCTTGAAAATTCACCTCATGAGATAGCTGAGAATTAATCTTTCAGAGAAACATTTGAGATTTCATGAATTTGGGAAAGTTAGGGTCCCCTCAAGGAAACATGCAAGAGTAAAACCCTGTGTATGTAAGGAATATTGGAAATACTTCAGCCAGGCATTAAATCTCATTGAGCATGAAATATTCATACATTAGTTAGTATTGGAATGAACATGGGAATGCTTCCATCTGAAACAAAACCTCATGGAATATGAGAAAATTCAAAGTAGAGAGAAACCATATGAGTTTCCTGAATGCAGTCTGCTCTTTAGAGTCATTTTTTACTCCTCATTTCAAAAGCCATACAGGGGAACAATCGTAGAAATGTCATACATGTGGGAAAGTTTTCAGCCTTAGAGAAACCCTCTTTATTCATCAGAAAATTCTTACTGAAGAGAAAACATATATATGTGGGAAAGCTTTAATTGAAATGTCAAATTTCATATACAAGAGATTTCCTACTGTGAAGAAACCCTATACATGTAAGGCATGTGAAAAAGCTTTTAGGTACAAATCATATCTCACATAACATGTAAAAACTCATAGAAGACAGAAACAAAATGAATGTAAAGAATGCAGAAAATCCTTCAGCTAATAGAAATATTTCCTTAAACATCAGAGCATTCATTCTGGAGGAAACCCAATATATGTAATAAATGTGGAAAAGGATTCAACCAGGGGGAATACCTCATTAACTATCTGAGAATACATAAAGGAGAGAAAGCCTAGGACTGTGATGGATGAGGGAAAGCTTTCATTCAGAAATCAAGCCTCATTACACACCAAAGAAGACAACTGGAAAGAAACCCTGCATATGTAAGGAATGTAGGAAAGCCTTCAGTAGCAAATCAAATCTCACTGACCATAAGAAAATTCATAGTGGAGGGAAACCCTATATATTTAAGGAATGTGGAATAACCTTCAGCCAGAAACAGTATCTCATTAAACATTACAATATTCATTCGAAGACAAACCCTGTGAATGTAATGAATGTGAATCTCCAATGAATCTCCGCCTCCAGTCTGTGCAACTCGTTGCCAATCTTTTAAGGAAGAAGCTGTGATTATGCAATTCAGGATGTTTTTCTCCTCTAGGAAAAGTGCACTTGCAGTTTGTTCTGAGTTCTGCTTCTCCCAAACCTACTTCCACACCCATATGTGTTCAATTTGTTACCACTGATTCATGCATCAGAACTCGAGATTTCTCTTACTTTATGTAAAGATGGGCTTTCCAATTATTTCAAATTATCCTGGTTGTTTGCACTGGTTCTTCAATCCATTACATTCTGGGTAAGCATATAAACAATTACCAATTTAAAAATAATGCTGCCCATTATTGCAGCATTTTCTTTCTTTTTTTTTTTCTTTTTTATTGTTGGTAAAAATATAATGTTTCACAATACATACTAATGTTTATAAAATTATATATAAATATATATGCATATATGTGCATTATTTCACATAAATGTTATTTCTTTACATATATATATTTTTTAAATGTGCTTAGATTACCTAAATATTACAGAGAAATTACAGGGATTCCTGTGTTCCCCACCTCCCACACCTCCCACAACATCCCTCACACACATTCTTCATCAGTGTGGCCCATCACCCACAATGGATATACACATCCTGGGGCCTTGCCACCAAGCATAGACCAGAGTTCACATCATAGACCACACTCTCTACCACACAGTTCTATATGGTATATGCTGATGTAAAGTGGCTTACATCCATCGCAGAAATCACACTCAGGACAAACCCCAAGTCCCCAAAAAACCCCTGTCTTTCCACTGCCTTTCGCCTCCCTGCCCCAAGCTTGTCCAGTGT
>JAKSZT010037970.1:0-13914 GCA_026826555.1 Tolypeutes matacus
TTGCCCAGTAAACTCAAGCTGTGTTAGTAACATGGAGAAATACACGGAGAGTGATGATCTGTGCAGCCTTGATGTGGACAATATGTCATAGACAACTCAAGTTCCAAGGAAATCCAATTTTTTCAAGATGGCAGTTTTTCTCTGTTGGTTCTTTTCTAGTTTTTCTCTCATATTTTTACATAGACTGGATTGTTATTTTATTTGATGATACCAAATGTCTGATAACCACAGGTTCTATGGATATCTGGTCTTCAAAACCATACCACAAACCCCAAGAATTAATAAGTATATGATCCTGGGAAATCCTAAACAATTTTCTTACCACAGAATGTGTTCAAAAACCTTAAAGGAGGATGCAGTTATGGCTCAAGTGGTTGTATGCCTGCTTCCAACATGTGAGGTCCCTGGTTCAGTCCCTGGTTCCTCCTGGGAAAAAAAAAAAAAGCTAACAAAACGAAAAAAACAGTTCAGGGAGCCAGTGTAGCTCAGTGGTTGAGCACCAGCTTCTCAAGTACAAGGTCCCAGGTTCAATCTGTGGCCCTGATACCTAAAAAGGAGGGCAAGGCCTTCTGGACTGTCTTTCAAGATTCAGAATACTAGGTGAAGTTTAAAGTAAAACCAATATACATTACTGGAGATATATGTAACATTTACAACATGATTTACAGGTGGACAATAAAAAGGACTCCATTTAAAAAGGGAGCACAAGTGACAAGAGGAAAATTTTGATGATATAAGTCACATTACATGTTGTTCACCATCAAAATATCTGGTCTAAGTATGAGGTTCAAAATGGCTGCTAAATAAATAAATGAAAAATGATTAAACACCTCATAGATGGCTTAAGATTCATGTGATGTTGAAACATTACACTTTTTTGAGGGACTATCTTTAATAAAGATATATTATAAACTATATCTTTATAGTTTTGTAATAATGATTACCTTTGTGGTGATTTGAAGCTATATGTACATCAGAAAAAAATGTTCTTAAATTGAATCCATCCCTGTGGGTGTGAACCCATTGTAATTAGGACCTTTAATGACACTACTTCAATTAAGGTATGACCTACCACAATAAGGATAGGTCTTAATCCTATTAGTGGAATACTTTATAAGAAAATGAAATTCAGATAGAGAGAGAAAAAGCCACAGAAAACAAGAAGCTGAAACCGAATCCGGAAGTGAAGGAAAAGACCAAAAGACAACTGCCATGTGCCTTGCCATGTGACAGAAGAGCCAAAGAATGCTACAGTCCTCCAGTAGAAAGCATGTTAATGCCTTGATTTAGACATTGTCATGGTCACAAAACCGTGAGCAAATATATTCTCATTGTTTAAGCCAAACTATTTCATTGTATTTGCTTAAACAGCTTAGGAAACTAAAACAGCCTCTTCATACTTTATAAGAAAAAACTATATGCACTCAAATACGTCCAACCATACTTTCATCCAAAATCTTTTCTGTGCCTTCCCTAATGCCACAGCACTAATGTACACACAAAGAAAAACAAAGAAGCAAAAGACAAACACTGCCCTCCACATACTCACAGTCTAAACTGATATTACTTGAATTCTTAGAGTGTATCACGGGAAAGAACTTTCAAAGAAACTATTTTTACATTGCTTAATCTTAATTTTATTCCAGGTGGAGGCCCTGTCATGTTGTTATGAGGCATTTGGCACAAGTGTCATTGTAGGGGTGCCTCCAGGTTCCCAAAACCTTTCCGTGAACCCGATGTTGCTGTTGACTGGACGTACCTGGAAAGGGGCAATTTTTGGTGGTATGTAGTTAAGCTTAAGGGGGCAAATTCTTATTCATCATAGAAGTGTTCCGTTTTACAATTAACAAGGCAGATTTTGAAAAACAATGTGGTCGAAGATAAGTTAAAAATCTTGATGTATCTTTAAGCTCCAAATCTACTAGATGTGGAACTAATGCAAACTGAAGCTCCCAAGACACATTTACTGATATTCCAGTAAACTAGCTAGGACCTATATCAAAACCTCTTTTGATATTGGTGACTGGGTAAGGAACTGAAATACCCTGTAGTCCCCAGGAAATCCATAGCAATAGTTCATGTCTGCACTCTTTGCCCAAATTTAGACAACTGCTAAATTGGGTCCTGAATTTTAGCATCAACATCTGTACTATAATTTCTCTGTGAAAGAGTTGATAATGAAGGCCCTAGTTAAAGGGGAGTAAACAACAGAAAAAAAAAAAGTAAAATTGTTGCAAAAGAATATTAAAGCACACTATTTCTTATTAACCAAAGTAATAGCACTCTGTGTATGCAACTCGTTTTATACACTTTGATTTTAATTCTGTTTGAAAAGTATGCTCTCCAGTTCTACATATTATTGTATGAATTTACCAATAATGTCTTCTTTTTAGGCTTTAAGAGCAAAGATTCTGTCCCCAAACTTGTGACTGATTTTATGGGCAAGAAGTTTCCACTGGATCCATTAATAACCCATGTTTTACCTTTTCAAAAAATAAATGAAGGATTTGACCTGCTTCGCTCTGGAAAGAGGTAGATTATTTTCTCTCTCTCTCTTTATGGGGCCGGGGGTAGCCTTACAGAGAAAATTTTATTTGCTCAGAGATTTGACATATCTATGAGAAGGTAGAAGGAGGAGAAAAACAGTGGTGTGTTTGTTTTTCCCTTACCAGTTCATTTCCATGTAGAACATTTTAATTTTAGTGTAAGAATGCAAGAATAGTTGCTTGCATTTCAATTCTGCTAAAGCCAAATTTTGTGGCTTATTATAAATCTGAATGGGCAGAGCAATCCAGCCTCTTGACAGGACACACATCCTTAATAGGAGAGAAGCTCAGAGTCACCCAGTCATCCTCAGACCATGGAGCCCCTGCAGCCTCTGCCTGGCCCCTAATGCAGGCTGACCTTCAATGGATGGAGATTTAGATTACGATCAGGATGCCCAGAATTTCATTAAAGGTATACATGGAGCTACATCGGGGGGTGTTCTTCTACAATCTTAGTAGATTTTCATTAAAAAAAAAAAAACAAAAAACAAACCACTGACTATTACTGTGATTTGTTTTTGCAGTTTTCAAAGATTTTTCACAATTAAAGTTATAAAGGGTAGGCTATAAAACACTGTTTAATAATATAGTTTAGGAATATAAGCCAATGCCATTTTTAACTTCTAACATTTAGCTTTTACAATCACCTAATAAGATGAATTTTTCACCTAAATTGATATGAGGCACAACTAGGAATAACCTGTTTTATTCCACCATACCACCTTCTACCTCCACAGTATATGCTCTTTCTGCAACTTCACTCTTCTTTTCATGAGGTTTTCAATTTAGTATATCTTAGGCAACCACAAGCATGTAAAATTGTACTAGACACTGTATCTAACAAAAAATATAAATAAACACATGTATATTTTTTAAAAGAACATCCACAGAACACCAACTACTATACAAAGTGTCTTTTCTGCATTAACTCATGTGATTCCCAATGAATGCTACTATCTACTCTTTTTTTAACTTTATTTTTAGAGAAGTTTTAGATTTTTATTCTCAGAAAAATTACACTGAAAGTATAGGGAATACCAATATACTCCCCACCCCCTGCACCCACACACATTGTTACCCCTATTACTGACCTCTTGGCTTAGTGTGGTACATATGTTATGGTTGATGCACCAATTTTGAAGCATTGCTACTAGCCAAAGTCTATAGTTAACATTACGGTTTATACTTCCTGCTGTACTGTTATCTACTCCTGATATCAGTACTGAAGAGTGGAGGAAATAGACTGAAGGAAGACAGGAGAGCCGGTATTCAAAGTAGACCTGTTTGTTAGCAAAGCCGATTTATTTTCTATTACATTGCATTGACTCACAAGAGCTCATACATGCATACATGCATATACATAAATGTACATATATATAGTGGAATATAGTAGTCAACAAATTGTAGTGATTGTGTCATGCCATTTTTTTAAGTTGAGGATTGAATGAGATCATGCATGAAGAGCACTTACAAAGTGCATGGCAGATAGAAAGAATTTATTACATGTTATCAGCCATTACAGTTTTGAATTCATTAATATGCCAGGCATTCAGAATTTCAAAAATGATTTTTTGAAGATATTGCCATAGAGTGAATTCTAAAGAGAAGTCATTTTACAGTGTGATGAGTGAGCTTAAGTTTGACGAAAACATGAGACGGAACCAGTAAAAGATGAGCTTCCTCTTTACTCATTTGCACTTGAATGTGTAGGGACAGAGTAGCTAGAAACATGGCCATGTTTCCTCTGAAATACATCAACTCCTCCTTGCACTCTCACAAGGATGAGGACCAAATTTCTAGAGTTTAAACAATTAATATATTTTATTTTGTATTTCAGTATCCGTACTGTCCTGACATTTTGAGACCATGCAGATAGAAGCCTTCACTTATACTCAACTTCTGACTGCCCTGTGCCCTCATCTAGAACATCAGCCAAACAACCGCATTTGACTCTGCTCTTCTGGGATGCTATCAATAAGTACACACGGGAGAATTGCAAAACAAGCAGAAATTGTGGAAAATTTTTTTGAGTTTTGTGAAAATAACATTTTTTAGAATACTTTCAGGTTTACTGAAAATTTGCACGTAAAGTGCTCTCCATATACTCACTCTCTCCCACACCTATGGGAAATTTCTCCTTTTAATAACATCTTGCATTAGTTTGATATATATGTAAAATTTTATGATTCAATACTGATACATTATTATCATTATTATTAACTGAAGTCCATGGATTATTTTAGGTTCACTCTTTGTGTTGTACAGTTCTATGGGCTTTTACAAATGCATAATTTCATGTATACACCACTAAAGTATCATATAGAATAGTCTTATTCCCTAAAATGTATTGTACCCCCTGAAATATCTTCATAAACAAATGTACTCCAAGTGAGAGACATATGAAATGGTAAAAATCAGCTGGATATTTGAGGCCAGTAAACTTTCCTTCTTGATCATTCTATATGTACTGTCTTTCACATTGAGCAAAGGTGTTTCTTGTGACTTCATACTCTTTATTTACCTTTGTTTCCCTTAGTCCTTGAAGCCAGTAGAGGGAACTTTCATTAGTCTTGCCCCAAATACACACATGACAGGCTATAGTGCTTGAAGCTATGGTCTTCTACATCTATTCCCACTGCCTGTATTTGACTACTTATGAAATGAGCAAAGTAGAAAAGATCCAGATTTCTAAATCTAGGGAATTTCTTAGTAACACAAGGGAAATGCCACTTATTTTAATATAGTAAAGAGATTGATTTTAATTGTTTATACAGTTTGCTTGCAGTGAATATAGTTTTCCTTTGAAATAAAAACAGGTTTCCTGCTACATGTGATAAAGTAAGGTGGGTATTAAAGGGAAAACTAAACTATTTCTAGAACCATACTCAAAAAATCTGCCACTCATTAAAGTGCTTAATTGGTGAAATAGTCTTCCTGATTAGAATTAATTAAAAATTGAGACACAAGGTAATTAAAAACTAATAGGGTGGTTTGAAATACAGGGATATTAATGAAACCATTGTGAGCTCAGCATATAAACTGGGTAACTAAGAAATGGCACAAGTTTCCAGGCATGAAGACATACACATATATACAGATGTTCAATTTTACAAGATTATTTTTATCTGTAGTGGTTTAAAGCTGTATGTATCCCAGAAAAATATATTCTTGAATTTAAGCAATTCCTGTGGGTAATTAGGACCTTTCGATAAGGCTATTTCAGTTAAGGTGTGACCCACCTCAATTAGCATGGGTCTTAATCTTCTTTTTGGAGTCCTTTATAAGAGAAAGAAATTCAGACACAGAGAGAGAAAGCCTCAGAAGCAAAAAGCTAAAATCTACAAAAGTTGGAAGAGAAGGAAGAGATCATCAGATGCACATGCAACAAAGAAGCCAAGGATTGTCATAAGCCAGTCTTTGGGAAGAAAGCATTGCCACAAGATGCCTAGATTTAGACATTCGCATCAAATGTATAAACTAATATATTCCCATAGGCTAAGCCACCCATTTCATGGTATTTACTGGAGCAACCTAAGAAACTAAAACATCTATTAACTACCTTCTTTTAAATCATTCAATAACACTGCAACTATTTGAATAAAGTGAATATATAAAGCCTATGTGTTCTGAGTATAGAGAGGAGCTTTATAAAATGACAGCTTCCCACCCAACTGAGAGGGATATTTCAGAACAAAGAACAACTTGAACAAGTCCAGCTTGGCAAGTAAATGGGCATTTATTAGGGGACTTATGTGGGGTCCTCATCCTTGGCAGCAGGAGGAAAGATGACAGTTCCAAACCCGATCATCTGCATTTGCCACAAAATGAGAAGGGTACATGTCTACATGCAGATGGAGAAGGCATGTGAGGGGGGGTGTGCCTTTTACAGAAAGCAGTGATACAAGATTTACTGATCAGTCATGAGTTCACAACCAGTTTCTGGGGCTTACTTTTTAACTATTTAGGAATAGAATGTTGCTGCTACTGGAAGGGGAAAGAACTGGAAGAGTTGGGGGAGAAAATACAAAATCATATATACCACAATCTACCCAATCCCACAACTCTTACGATCTTTCTGCCACCTCTTCCATATTAAGCCCTAAGCATGTAACAGGGGGGTTATAAATGGTGGTCCTGTGACATAAAGTCACAGCTGAAATTTAAACAACAACAAGACAAGCAAATGACTACTAGTAATATAGGAGTTTATGGGCTCTGGAAGTTGCCACCTAGAAAGGTGGCTTTTATTTGCAGTCTTTAGCCAATTACTCAAATTTGTCAAAGATAAGGGGAGGATATTCCAGGAAAGACAGGAGCTGCCAGATGCTGGCACATATCAACACACCCAACAGTCCAATTGATTGTGGGTTATTGTCACAGTGGCAGCCCAGTCAAGGAAGATGTTAGGCGAAGTTATGTGCATCAGGAAGAGAAGCCTAAGGGCACAAGCACAAATGTTTAGCAGGTACCTGGAGGGGGAGGTCTTCTCCAGTGAGTAAAATAACGGTGGAACCTTCTCCCATAGGCCCTAAGACATTTGCTGAGAGTGGGCAAGATCCAAGCTTACAATACCACACATGTTGACCCTCCATAGGAGCAGGCCATAATGCCAATTGTGTTTCTTTAGGTTCTCCCCACATCCCTCTGGCAATTATTGCCCCTGTTAGTATGCCTTTCTTGCAGTTGATATATGGTAGCACCATCGGTCCTCATGGGAACAGGAAGCTTGTATCCAGTGTTCCACCAGCCTGTTGCATATCACCCTCTGGCACTATGAAACAGAGCCCGTCTGGAGGTAATCGTCAGGCTAAAGAGACCAAGCCGTCAGAGGCTTATAAAGCCACAGGAGTCCTCAGCAGCAGCGTGTTTTCATCCCACTTCTGGGGCATGGACAGGTGATTTAAGAGGTAACTGTTTTAGGGGCCATATTAACTGGCCTTGCCAATAACTCAATGGAGAGACACCATGTGCAGTATTTGGGGCCTGGCTAAAATGCACAAGAGAGTCAGTTAAAACCAAGGTTCAACCCCACAATGTGTGGTTTTTAATTAATTGTTTTATTTGCTGTTTTAACAGACCATTTTTCCTTTCTATTAATCTTGCCCCCATGGGGTTATAGGGTAAATATATAGCACCAATCAAAATATCTTGGTCTCTAGCCCATTGTTGTACGTCATGCCCGGTAAAATGTGTTCGCTCGTCACTATCTATGCAATGGGGTATACCATACAAATTACTAAGACACATTAATCCTTTAATGGTATTTTGTTGGGTAGCTTGTTTCAATGGGAAAGCTTGAAGGGGCCCGTGTTAGTATTCACACAGGTTAACACATAGTACTTGTCGGAATTAAGGGGCAAGGGTCCTATATAATCTATATGCCAGTCTCAAGGGGTATGTTAGCTTTATGGATATGTCCACTGCTGTGAGGTACATTTGTGGACGAAGCCTAGAATAGGCCTCACAATCTCGTCTGATATGATACAGGTCAGAATATTTGATGGGAATGCTTAGTGCCTAGCCACGTGCCACCCTGCAGCAGCTCCTCTGTGGCCACTCTTTTCATGTAGCTATAGGGCTGCTGCTTCAGTGGGTGTAGAGGAGATCAGATGAATGGAGCTAAAGCATCTGCCTCTTGGTTCCCAGGCAGGAAGGTGTTTTGATGTGTATGGACATGATAAACTGCTAGAGATGCCTCCAGGGTTTGGAGGCAACTGTAAATCTCTTGCCATAGGGTAGCACCCCATAACGGGTATCCCATCACTTGTCAGTCATCTTTATGCCATTGATTTATCTATAAGGTGAAGCCCCAATATACAGCACAGCTATCAGTGCATAGGGTGATGGGACATGTTTCTCTAGTAATTACCATCCATGTGGCCCTTAATTCAGGCCATTGGCTATTCTGTGCTAAACAAGAATCCAGCCAGATAGCATCAGTTTGCATATGTATGGCCACGGCCACCCAATTTTGAGTATTTCTTTTGCTGGACTCACCAGTTTACCAGGCATTTTCAGGAATTAGAGGACTTCCCTCATGTACTGTGTGGGTAGGATGGAGGCAGGAGCTTCTATCTATGGAGGACGGTCAGGTTCCTCAAATAATATAGAGCTGAGGCTTGTTGTAAGGCCTGCTGCAGATAAAGTCTGCAACTGGATCACTCCTGACTGGGGCTTATTTAGTAGCCCTCTATCCAACATTTTGTGGGGTAGGCTGTTTTTAAAGTTACAGTCTGAGATGCTGTGATAGGCTCAACTTGTTGGAGGGCTTTGTATACAGACAGTATGTATTGTTCCCTAACAGCGTACTTAGCCTCTGCACCCTTCCATGTCTGTGACTAAAATCCTATGGCATTTCACCTGAGGGCTGTTTTTGCCATAGACCCCAACTCATGCCTTTAGCACTTCTAGTTACTTCTAATATATAAGGGTGTTGGAGCAGGAGAGAACAAAGGGCCTTGGCCCGTGAGACCAGGAGCTTGGCTTGCTCAAATGCCTTTTGCCCTTTATGTCTCAAGTCCCAAGTTTTCCTCCTTTTATATGAGAGTGTGTAAAGTTCTGAGAACTTGGGCTAAATGTGATATAAATATCTTCTAGTAACCTAGGATTCCCATGAAAACTTGCAACTGTTTAACTGTGGTATGAAAAGTTTGTTATAATTTTTTTTCTATTACTTTACCTGGAATCCGATGAGTCTTACCTGACCAGGTGATGCCCAAGAATTTTACTGCTACCCCAAGCCCTTGAAACTTATCAGGATTAACTTCCCATCCTCTAGCTTTTAACCCATCAAGCCCAAGAGCCAATGCTGTTTCTAAAGACTGCAAAAGAATCAGAGGTTAACATAATATCATCAATGTAATGAAATAAGTTAAATTCGATAGCAAGACAATTCTTCAAAGATCCTGGGCCACCATCCCATGGCAGCCAGTGGGACTATGTAAATATCCTTAAGATAAAATGGTGAAGGTCCGTTGTTGGCCTCCCAACGTGAAAGGAAATTATCTTGGGACTGTGAATCTAAAGGAATGCTGAAGAAAGCATTTGCAAGATCTAATACCACATGCACAGTTCCCAACTTAGCAGTTAGCTGATCAAGTAATTCAGCTATATTGGGAATTGCCTCATATATCAGTAGACCAACTCTATTTTGTCCACTATCATTCTCCAAGTGCCATCTGATTTTTTCGCTGACCATACAGCTATTGAAAGAACTTTGGGCTGGTCATATGATTTGTACTCTAGCCAATTCTTTGACTGTGTCAGTTATTTCCTGATGTAAGCCTGACATACAGTATTGTTTTACATGACCAGTGTACCCTGGCAGAGGTAGAATGACCAGTTCCCATTTAGCCTAAACTCATAAAGCACTTTGAACACTTGCACCTGTAGGCAGAATTCTCCAAAGGTGGTATGAAAAGTGTGACCCATAAAAGCATCAATTGCAAGGATGCTTTCTTGTTAGGGAGGCAGAAGCACTACATATTCCCTGTGGTGGGGGATGGGGGGGTGGTAGTTGCCTATCCCAAGAATAAGATGTGTCCATCTTACTCTTATGGCAGAGTTATTGTAACCATGACCCATTGCCCTTGATATTTTTCAGGGTTCCCACATATTAAAGTGCATTTTGTTCCAGTATCTTCTTGTGCCCAGGTTCTTTACTAATTGCAGGAAGTCCAATACATTGTAAAGTCCCTACAGAGAGCTCTGGCATGTAGGCAACCATGGCCTTAAGATCAGAGGAGGGGGGAGTCCACCTGACCAGATCCTTCTCTTGGGGGTCCATAGGCACTACAATAATCTCATCATCAAACATCAGAATTTTAGTAAGTTATTGTTTGGGTTTTAATGCTTTCCACAGGCCAACTAATGCCCCATTTGGTTTTTTATCAATGCTCTTTTTGGTAATGCCTGCTTTCAATAAGTCAGCCCACATTTGTTTGTGGGTTACTCATACAGGACCTTTTAGCTGTAGGGACTTTGGTTTTCCAGGAGGATGTTCTCCTTTCATTCCCCTTACCTTCTGCTCCTTTAATATTTTCCATACTCTATCTCTGTTTCTTTCAAGGTCACTGAACTCAGCCATATCCTCTCCTACAGCATACATCTCATGTGCAACCAAGGGGCTTAGGAGAGCTATTAGGGCACTGTATTAGTCAGTGAAAGGGGTGCTGATGCAAAATACCAGAAATCGGTTGGCTTTTATAAATGGTATTTATTTGGGGTAGAAGCTTACAGTCACAAGGCCCTAAAGAGTCCAACTCAAGGTACTATAAGAGGTACTCTCTCACCCAGAGTCTGTTATCACATGTTGACGCAAGATGGCGGGCAATGTCTGCAAGGGTTCAGTCTTCCTCCTCCTCCCAAGGCTCCATGGTTCCGGATTCTTCCAACCTCAGCTGCAGGGTGGGACAAGTCTTGTCTCTCTTCCAGGGCTCATTTCTCTCCAGGCTCAGCTGCTCTGCTCGCTCCACAAGGCCAGCTGTAAACTATCAGGTGAACGGCTCACCTGGACCTCTGCTGTATCTAATGGAGCATTCTCTTTGTGCTTTGGGCTCCAGGATCAAAACTCCAACTTTCTCCTCTGCCATGTCGGTTTCTCTGTGAGTCCCTGCCAACCAAGGGGAAGGGGACTTAATGCCAAACAAAGCCTTAATCAACATTTAATCAAGGAAAAGTGAAACCTCTGAATCCAATCCAATCTAATATGCCCAGAGGAACAGTCCAGTTCACAAACATAATCCAATACCTATTTTTGGAATTCATAAATAATATCAAACTGTTACAGGCACAGTATCTTTCTCTCAGTCCTGAATTTATTAGTTTCTTTTCTCATTTCTCTTTTAAACATTGTATGGTCAGACCTTATAAAAGTTTGGTCATAAATGGGATTTCTCATGATTGAGGAGATCATTCTGTTCAATCACTCTCCACCCAGTGGGTGGGTTGGGAATTTCCCCTGGTGATATCCATATATCTGCTAGGATAAGCCAATTCATAAGAGAATGGGTGCCAGGTATGTGCTGTAAATTATGCAAATTTTTGCCTTAAGGCAGGACTGGTGGTGATATTATTCAACTTTTCTGCTTCTTCAGCAGTTAGACTAATCCCATAAGCCTCACTATCCCAGAATTGCACGATTCAGAAGGCAAGGAGATCACAGGAAGGGAAAGAATTGGAAGGGTTGGGGAAGAAAATGCAAAGTCATATATGCCACATTATTGCACTATTTGATATTGCTTTGTCATTTGCAGAGGAAGATTTGCAATTTTTGCTTTGTCTTTAAGGTGCCATGAAAAGTTTAGTTATAGTTATTTATCTGTAAATGTGCTATTTGTTGCCATATCTACTATTTACTTGATATTGTTGAGAGGAACCCAGACTTAAAGAAAAGGATCTACTACTTACTGTGCTACAGAGTCAGTAAGTCACTCATTCTGAGCCTGTTTTACCTTTTATAAAAAAAAAAATTACTCCACATCGTTAGGAAGATTACAGAGATGATGCTCATGGAAGGGTTGTGTAAATGTGAAGGATCAAGTAAAATTGGGAATAATTTAATTATGTTGTCAAATATGCCATAGTAGATAGTAAGGGTCATGGCAGACTTCAGAATGTCCCTGAAATAAATCATGGGAAACAGCCTGTTGTTGGATTCTCCGTGGGTGTTTTGTTTTATTTTGTTGTTTTGTTTTGTTTTATTTTTAAAATTTTTTTTTTAAATTTTTTTAATTTATTCATTTATCCCCCACTTGCTGCTTGTGCTCGCTGGGTCAGCTAACCACGCCATGCGGGCGGGCTTGCCTTCACCAGGAGGCCCCGGGAACCGAACCCGGGGCCTCCCATATGGTAAACGGGAGCCCTACTGATTGAGCCACAGCCCCTTCCCTGTTTTGTTTTATTAAGGGGCTGGGAATTGAACCTGGGACCTCATATGTGGGAAGCAGACGCTCAACCACTGAGCCACATCGGCTTCCCTGAATTGGTTTTTCTGTTTGTTTTGCTTGTTGTTTGTTTTTGTATTCTCTTAGGAGGCAGCCAGAACTGAACCCGGGACCACACATGTGGGAAGCAGGTGCTCAACCGCTTGAGCCACATCTGCTCCCCATGTTTTTTATATTAGTAGTGAGGGTGTAGGATCTAAAGAAAGTAGAGGGTGTTTTAAATGCACATGACAAGACAGTGGGCGTAAAACTCCACTGGTTGTACAAAGGATACATCCAGCTCCGACCCACCTCCACTTGGATTGCGGTGAGTACAGAAGAGTTGGGAGTAGGAGGGCACTGTCAGTGTTCTCACAGACTGGCAAAGGCCTCCGCATTGTGTGGAGGGAGGGGTAGAGGTACCATCTCTAACCCTGTGAATGTACATTAGCTTGAACTCTTAGCCATTTTGGAATGCTTAGCCAGAGGGAAGAAAATGTTCAAAGTCTGAAGATAAAGAATTCATGTTGATGGTTTAACAACTCTGATACACTGACTAAATCCCTCCAGCAATAGTATATAAACAAGTAATAAAAATACAGGGGAACATTGGATTAGCCTTTTCTACTTTACAAATCATGTAAACTTATCTAGGACTAGAAAGTCAATTTGGGAGAATCAGTAAAAAATTATTCAGAATTGAAGTAGAGGGAGAGAAAAATCTATATTTGATGATTACACACCAAGATATATGACATTTAGTTCATTAGGAAATGTTTATTGCACAAATAACCTCTGTTCAGTGTCCTCTGAAAACTTTAAAGTCACAAATTTTATAGAAGTGGCTTAAATTCTATCTATCAAGTACCTCACAGTATTTAGAAGGGGGCCATTGCATAAGAAGAGAAACTAAAACCGATGGGACAAAATAAGATGGAAATAGAATGGGAGCTCTATAGTTGGGGCCAAACACTCTTTTGTTAAGATTAATGGTCATGTATATGGACTTGGTTTGCTCAATTCATTCACTTTGGACTCAGGGTGTGGAAAAACATCTGCACAGTGATATCACAAATATCAAGAACAGCCAGAGGTTGCTTATAAACTTGCACACAAAGATAACTAGAAAGAGAAAATCTCTAGCGTTATTCCCCTGGCTTGCTCTTTGACGTATGTAACAAGACAATAAATAACTCATTAGATTTATTATAATTAAAGCAGGGTAGAAGACCACCAAATAATTTTTATAATATACTGATGTTTGAAGACTAACATTCACAAAGAAAGCAGTAATTCACAATGATTTTGGAAGTATCCAATATCTTAAGGGATATAATTATAGTTTCAAGAGAAAAAATTACAGTTTATTCTAAATTAAAATAATATATATCTCCTAGGTGGAGTGGACATCACCATCCCAGTCCCCTCAGGATTGGGGGAAGAAC
>JAKSZT010037975.1:0-26369 GCA_026826555.1 Tolypeutes matacus
TGAAAGAAGGAATTGATGAACTCAACAGTCCAATTAGAGTAAAGAGATAGACTCAGTTATCAAAAACCTCCCAACTAAGAAGAGCCCAGTACCAGATGGCTTCAGAGCTGAATTCTACCAAACATTCCAGGAAGATCTAATGGCAAATCTACTTAAGCACTTCCAAAGAATAGAAATAGAAGGAATATTGCCTAACACATTCTAAGATGAAAATATTACCCTAATACCAAAACCAAACAAAGATACCACTAGAAAGGAAAATTACAGACCAATTTTTCTAATGATACTATGTGCTAAAATCCTCAACAAAATACATGACAATAGCATTCAACAACATATCAAAAGTATTATACACCATGACCAAGTCGGTTTCATCCCAGGTTTGCAAGGATGGTTCAATATAAGAAAATCAATCAATGTAATACACCACATAAACAAACAGTAAGAAAAAAACACATGATCATCTCTATAGATGTGAAAAAAGCATTTGATAAAATACAGGAAACTTTCTTTATAAAAACGCTGCAACAGATAGGAATAGAAGGAAATTTTCTGAATATGGTGAAGAGTATATATTAAAAACCGAAAGCTAACTCAACTTCAATGGTGAAATCCTAAAAGCCTTCCCTCTGAGATCGGGAAAAAGACAAGGATGCCCACTATCACCACTCTTATTTAACATTGTCTTAGAAGTACTTGATCGAGCACTGAGTCAAGTAAAGTGTATAAAATACACCAGATTGGAAAAGAAGAAGTAAATTTTCATTATTTGCAGACGACACGACCCTATACATAGAAAGCCCAGAGAAAGCTACAACAAAGATTCTGGAACTCATAAAGGAGTTCAGCAATGTTGTACGCTATAAGACCAATGCTCAAAAATCAGTAGCATTTCTGTACACCAATAATGAGCAATCGGAGGAGGAACTCAAGAAAAAAATGCCATTTACAATAGTAAGTAAAATAATCAAATAACTAGGAATAAATTTAACTAAAGATGTAAAGGACTTATATACAGAAAATTATACAACACTGTTAAAGGAAATCAAAGAAGACTTCAATAAATGGAAAAATATTCCTTGTTCATGGATAAGAAGACTAAACATCATCAAGATGTCTATCCTACCCAAACTATTCTACAAATTTAATGCAATCCCAATAAAAATCAACACTATATTTTTTAAGGAACTGGAAAAACTACCTCAAAATATATTTGTATATGTAGGAGCCCCCTAATTGACAAAGACATATTGAAAAAGAAAAATGAATTTGGAGGTATCAAATTACCAGACTTTAAAACATATTACAAAGCTACAGTGATCAAAACTGCATGGTATTGGAATAAGGATAGACCTACTGACCAATAGAATTGAATTGAGAGTTCTGATATATATCCTCACATATAGAGTCATCTGATATTCGACAATGCTACCAGCCGACTCTGTTGGGAGAGAATGGCCTCTTTAAAAAGTGGTGCTTGGAGAACAGGATATCCATATACAAAAGAATGAGAGAAGAATACCATCTCACACCTAATGTTTGGTAGATTTCAGCTGGGAAGCCATCTGGTCCTGGGCTCTTCTTAGTTGGGAATTTTTTGATGACTGAGTCTATCTCTTTACCGGTAATTGGACTGTTGAGTTCATCAATTTCTTCTTTCATCAATGTAGGCTATTTCTGCATTTTGAGAATTTGTCCATTTCCTCTAAATCATCATTCTTGTTGGCATATAATTTTCAAAGTATCCTCTTATGATACTCTTTATTTCTGTGGGGTCAGTAGTGACATCGCCTTGTTCCTTCCTTATTGTGTGTATTTGCATTTGTTCTCTGTTTTTCTTTGGTAGTCTGGCTAAGGGTTTGACAATTTTATTAATATTCTGGAAAAGCCAGCTTTTGGTTCTGTTTATTTTTTCTAGTGCTTTCTTATTCTCTGTTTCATTTGGTTCTGCTTTAATCTTTGTTATTTCCTTCTTTCTACTTCCTTTAGGTTTAGTTTGCTGCTGTTTCTCCAATTCCTCCAACTGCACAGTTAGGTTTTCAATTTTAGTTCTTTCTTCTTTTTTAGTATATGTATTTCTGGCTATGAACTTCTCTTTCAGGACAGCTTTTCTTCATCACATAGGTTTTCATATGCTGTGTTGTAATTTTCATTAGTTTCAAAGAAGTTACTGATTTCTTTTGAGATTTCCTACTTGACCCACTGCTTGTCTAAGAGCGTGTTTTTTAACTTCCATATTCTTGTGCCTAACCTGTTCCTCTGGCCTTAGTGATTTCCAATTTCATTCCATTGTGATCAGAGAAATTACTTTGTATAATCTCAATCTTTCTGATTTCATTGATAGTTTTTCTGTGGCCTAGCATGTGCTCTATCATTGAGTATGATCCTTCTGTACTTGAGAAGATTGTAAATCCTGTTTTATTTAGGTGTATTGTTCTGTATATATCTAATAAGTACAGGTCATCTAATGAATTGTTGAGAGTCTTTGTTTCATTGTTGATTCTCTGTCTAGATGTACTGTGTAATGATGATAATGGTGTATTATAGTCCCCTGCTATAATTGTAGAGGCATTTATTTCTCCACTTAGCTTTTCCAGAGTTTGCCTCATGAATTTTGAAGCACCTGATTAGGTGCATAAATGTTTATGATTGTTCTCTCTTGAGATATTATCCCTTTTACTAATATATTGTGTCCATGTTTGTATCTTACAATAGTTTTGCATTTAAAGTCTATTTTGTGTGATTTCAGAATAGTTATTCCTTCCCTTTTTTGGCTATTGTTAGCTTGTAAAAGTGTTTTCCAACCATTTACTTTCAGCTTCCTTGAATCCCTGGGTCAAAGGGGGGTTTCTTATAAACATCATATAGATGGATCCTATTTCTTTATCGATTCTGCCAATCTGTGTCTCTTGAGTGGTGAATTTAATCCATTAACATTCAGTGTTATTACTCACAACGAATTTCTTACTTCAGCCATATTTTCTTTGGAGTAATGTATGTCCTATGTCGTTTTGTTTCTGTTTTTGTCATTTTAGCTCTTTTTAAACTCTCCTAACTCTTGATTTTAACTTTCAACTTGTAGAACTTCCTTTAGTATTTCTTGAAGTGCCACTTTCCTTTTGACACACTCTCTTAATTTTTGTTTATCTGTGAATATTTTGAACTCTCCGTCATTTTTGAATGCCAGTTTTGCTGGACAGAGAATTCGTGGCTGGACGGTTTTTCCTTTTAGTACTTTGACTATGTCATACCACTGTCTTCTTTCCTCCATGGTTTCAGATGAGAAATCAGCAGATAATCTTATTGTGCTTCCCTTGTATGTGACGGCTCTCTTTTCTCTTGCTGCCTTGAGTATTTTCTCTTTGTCTTGAGCGTTGGACATTTTGACAAGTATATGTCTTAGAGTTAGTCTGTTGGGATTTATACTGTATGGGGTGCATTTTGCTTCCTAGATCTGCACATCCATCTCTCTCAATTGGGTTGTGAAGTTGTCCTCTATTATTTCCTTCAGCACTCCTTCTGTTCCCTTTCCTTCTCTTCTCCTTCTGGGATTCCCATAATGCATATGTTTGCGTTTTTTTTGTTGTTGTTGTCAGGTAAATTTCAGAGCCACTGCTTGATTTTCTTCTATTTATATTTCTCTCTGATCTACTATCTGTTTGATTTCAGCTGTATTTTTTTCCATATCATTAATTCTTTCTTCTGCTTTTTCAAATCTGCTGTTATATGAATCCAGCATCCTTTAGATTTCCTGGATTGTGCCTTTGGACACTATCATATCTGTTATCTTTTTGTGTAGGTTTCCAAGTTCTTCAGTATGTTTTGCCAGTGTCTTCTTTATATCCTTGATCTCTTCCTTCCCTTCATTAAGTTGGTTCATGATATTTGGTAATCTTTGATTGGTTGTTCAATGTTCTGCATATATTCATGGTTTTTAGTTTGTTCATTGGAATGGTCCATGTCTTCCTGTTTTTCAGTGTGGTTTATAATTTTTTGTTGCCCTCTAGGCATCATTTTATATTGCTGGGCTTATTCAGTTGATTATCTTCTCTCTCTCCTCTCAAGCTTTATTTAGTTGGTGGTTCTGTGTGTGTGTTAAATTTTCTCTTTGACATTTTTTCTTCTTATTTTATTTTGTTTCCTTGCTTCTTTCTATGTTATCTTGAAGGCAAAAATTAGTGCCAGAGGAATCAAAAGATGTGAGAAAGGAAGATGGTTAATAGTAATATTGATAAAACTTAGAAGAGGGGCCAAATAGGACTTAGTACAATGAATTTTTAACTTGTATAAGCAGTGTAGAGTAATAGGGGAAAAATTGGAATACCTACGATGGTCTGGGAAAACAAACAGAGGAATATATATATATAATGATTTAGAAGGCTATAAGGATGAGGAGGGAGAGAAAGAATAAAAAAGGGCTAAAAGGAAAAAGCTAATATTAATGAAATAATAAGTAAACAAAATAGATAGACTAGAACTTGTCACTCATAAGTTGTGCAGTAAAGAAAAAGCGTGGTGTCTAAGAACCACAACAGAAAGCAGAAGGCAGAGAAATGAAGGAAGGATAAGAGATAGCTTGGGATACAATATCAATATAGACAGAGAATGGGAAATCACTGAAGAAGAAGAACAGCAAAGAAGAGGTTAGCTAGCAACACCTAATTTTTAAAAAATGAAGGGAAACAGAAAGGAGGGAGGAAAGAAAAGCAAGAGAGAGCAAATAAACAGAGAAAAACCAAACAACCATACCAGCAAGCACTCAAACAAAAGTAAGGAGGAAATGTTCCTTTTAGGGTCTTTGTGGATCCTCTCAGCCTGCTTGTGTTTATCAATTTCCCTTCTGGGTTCTATCTGCAGGTTTTGAGACAGATTTTTGGTATTAAACTAAATTAATAACATGAATTCATTTTTTAAAGTTACAGTCTTCTTCCTTTTTTTGGTGATATAAGGGACCCAAAAGAAATCCTCTGCTAGACCACCACCTTCAATGAGGGGACCCTAAATAGGCTCGTGGAAACTAATGAAGCCCTTACCCCTTTCTGGTACCCTCAGGGGAGCTGAAGCTCTCATGCTTGTCAGTGCAGAGCCATAAAATTGGCCGAATCTGCCCCGTATAGGGCCAGCCTCAGTGTAAGCGGGCTGCTGGGTAAATCAGATTTCCTCAGCAGATTTGCCTCTGTCCTCTGCCTGGCTCTGTTTCAAGCTCGCTTATCTGCACCCCAAATCCTTGAGGGGGTCCAGGTAGCCAAATCCACAGAAGTTAAAACCCTCTCTACCTTCTGTCAGAGCCCTCCATCCCTCAGAATATGCTCCCTCACACCGGGAGCGGGAGTTGCTGGTGCAGGATTCACAGCTCAAACCAGCCATTTTCCTGTGGGTGGGGCTCATCCGTCTCTGTTAACCATTACAGGCGGGCTCAAAACTCACGAATCTCTACCGCTCACTATACGCCATCACTCTGCCCACTGATAGAAGACACAAGCTTCTCTCTCCGTGCACCCAGAGCACAGAACCATGGGCAAGACCCCGTCAACAATTGGCTGTCCCCAGAGAGCTTGTCAGTGAGTACCCTCCTAAAATGACCCCGTCTTGCCTCTTTCATGTAGCATTTTCTTATAATGTATCGCAACCATTTATATTTTTTCAGTTTCTCCACCTGATTCTGATGTGGATTCAAGTTTAACTGCCAGTGAACTACAGTGGTCTGCTTTCTACTTAACTCCAATTTTCCTCATTATTTTAAATCAGAAATGATCCTTTCATAATTAGATGATATACTTCTAATCTCAAGTGTTTTAAGTAGTTAGAAACTTTATTTATATTCTTAGGTTGTACTCCAATATTTTTCTCATACATGATAGGTTGTGGGATGGATGAAACTAGAGAATGTGTGTATTTACAAATAGAAATGTGTACCCAAAATAATCTGCCAATGCAGATAATTCTGAGGAAGGAGGAATGGGGGTTTCGTTAGAGAAGGAATTTAACTGTTTGCCATAACAGACAGAAATTATTTTTATAATCATTACACAGATAATTTGGTTATAATTTAAAAGAAATTATGAAAATAGTACCCAATGAAATCATACAAAGTGGTTGGTTTGAATATATCAATTTGTATCTGCAACATTATTGAGGTGGGAGAAACTTTCCCTCACAGTTTGCAAATACAGTCCCCCGTAAAGGAAAAGTGCTCACTCTCCTCGGCACTCTCCCCAGTTGCCTGGGTGGGTGGAGGCCTCCCACAGCAAGTGTGAACATGGAGCACAAAGAACATGGATGTGATCATGTGAAGGCCACTCTGCTCTCTACACTTATCCATTTAGAGGGCTGTTAGCACCATAGGAGAAGACAGATGTCCTGCTGCTTATTGCCCAGTGAAGACTTGCTAGAGTGACTCACATCACTAATTGAGGCTGTCAGTGCTGAGCAGTGCTGTTTGCCAGTCATCTTTTGCGGATCCAGAACCTATGATGATGGTTTTCATTGGGACTCTGAGAGTTTTGTTCCCAAACAAGACATTCCCTCTCTGGTTTGGGGGAACTTCAATGAACACATGTTACATTCCACCTTCTTCAGTTGTTCATCAGCTTCTTCCCATCCAACAACTCCGTTCTCTTCTGGGATTGAAGAGGTCTGCATCATTTTCAACATTGTTAAAAATGTGTTGAAAATTTAATATTTAATTAGTCTGAGAAATATCTGGCATCTGCACCCTCTGAGGTTTTCTGCAAACATTGCAGTCTTTCACAGGCTCAGTTCTATCTTTGTCAGCCCTAGTTCCCAGTACTTTCTGGGATTCCCATACTATTTATTAGGGTCACTGGACTAATATTGCTCATTCTGGTGCTGTTATTGCTGTGGCCAATGCTGTAATGTGAATTTTGACATTTCCTTCCTGACACCAACAAGTTTCATCTTGGCATTGCTCTTTCTTTAGCTGCCCCAAGGTTGGAGAAGGTGAATGGAGAACTGTAAGCAGGAGACCTGAGTCTTTGCATGATTCCCAGGAGGGGTACAGTAAGAGCGGCCTCCTCAGAGGGTCAATGCTGGAGGCCAAGGGAAGGAGGGAATGGCAAAAGGAACAGGAAAATGGAGTCCCCTCTCTGTGCCCTGAATGCTTTGCTGCACCAGACCCCTCATTCCATGCTTTTATCTACCTCTGCCCACCTGGTCATTCCTGCCTGAAAAAAGAGGATGGGCCACTGTTGGGTTCTTGTTATTTATGACTAGCCTTATGAGTCTATGCTCTTGTATTTGAAACTTGGCCTACTGTTATAGGGTGCCAAAGAATTGAAAGAGTTGCCACCTGAGAGCCTACTTGTTGCTCAAATGTGGCCTCTCTCTAAGCCAAACTCAGCAGATGAGTGCATTACCTTCCCCCAAGCGTAGGACATGACTCCCGGGAATGAGCCTCCTTGACAATGAGGGACTAATACTAAGTGCCAACTGGAAACATGACTGGTAAAAACCTTGAAGAAAAAGGGAAAAATGTAAAGACATGAATTCATGTGGCTAAGAGACTTCAAAGAGAGCGGGGAGGTCATCCCACAGGTAACACGCACACCTCAGTAGGATCTCATAGAACATAAAAGTTGATCTCGCCCCACACAGAGGGACTCCTGAGGCTGTGGGGACACTCAGGTCCTATATAAGGGGGGATAGCCCCAGAGATTGATGCTTTATCAGTGGGCCCTACTTTGGAATCTGTGCTTCTGAGAGTGACAGAGTTGGACTCAAATAAGTCCTAACAGCACCCGTCCATCAATCCCATCTATTTAAACCTATATGTGAGGCTGGGGTTTGTAGGTGTACTTCCAGACACTGGAGCCTCTGGCCTGCCTTTGTACCAGCCATGCCTGGAAGCTCAGTGGAGCTGCAACCCCTAATCTACAGCTCAATGGACTCACCCAATTCACCTGGTGAGGAGACAATGATGATGGACAATGTCCATCCCAGGGATTGGAGAGAGCCTGCAGCTGAAGGCAGGATAATCCCATCCACCATATCCATGGGATATAAGCTCACTCTCACTTGGAGATGGAGTGGACATCACCATTCCTGTTCCCTCAGTATTGGGGGAAGAGTTATGGACTAGAGTGGACTTAATGGTATTCTGTTGTAGGCATATTGGGATTCAAGAAATGGAAGAAATTATAACAGTGAAGTGAAGCCAGTGGCCACTAGATGCTTTTGGGGCAGGGAGGGTAAGGGCAGTTCTAATACAGGTGATTTTACAGGATTTGGAGATTGTTCTGTATGATGTTGTGGTGATGGAGATAGACCATTTTACATCAGTGTATACCAGGCAGAACTGTGTGGGAGAGAGTGTGGTCTACAATTTGAACTGTGATCTATGCTTAGTGGCAAATCCCCAGTGTGTGTATATCCATTGCAGGTGATGTACCACACTAATGAAAGATGTTTATGCAACATGTTATGAGGTATTGGAGGTGGAGATCATGGGAAACCCTGTAATTTTTGTGTAATATTTATGAAATCTAAACATCTTTTAAAATATATATGAAAAAAATAATATCATTTATGTAAGCAAATGCACATATATGCATATATATCTATATATCATTTTTCAAATATTGGCTTGTATTGTGAAAATGCGATATTTACCAACAATAAAAAAATGATGTCTTAATAAGGGTCAGCTGCTGCTGGAATCCTGCCAAGAAAAATGTTGGGCCTGCCTGTCTCTCTCTGCCTTCTCCTCCACAATCATTTTCTCCCTGAGCTCAGCCCTGGGCCATCAGTCACAATTGCTTGCACCTCTTCCTTCTCCTCTGTCCTAGATGACTTCAGCTTCAAGCTGCTCCATGACTCCAGCTCCTGGCCTCTCCCTCAGCCTCTCAGGGTTTCTGTGTCTCTACACCACTGTATGAGATCTAGGAGCCTTCTCCCACATTGCAGAGTAAACATGGCAGCACTCTTTCTCTCTGTGTTCCATGTATGTAAGACTTCAGAACAATGATTGGGGTCCATCTGGGTACCTGAATTCTAATCAGAGGCTCTAAGCTAAACTAAAGCAATCTAACAAAAAGTGACTTAATCGAAAGGTCCCTTATATGAATCTAAGCAAAATGTCCTACATACAAAAGGTTTACACAGAGAGCAATGGGTTAGAAAGAACATACTTTTCCGGGGTCCACACAAGACTCAAATGAGGGCATTAACCCAGGGCACAGGGATCAAGAGGGATATCCTAAGTCCGTGAGAAATGGGAACTCATGAAGCAGTGGCTGTACTTTGAGTGTGGCCATCATTGAGTAAAATGGGGTGCTGACCACCATTGCACTAGTCCCCAGAATGGTCCAAAGAAGAACTCAACATACTGTGCTTTCTCCACCAAATCTTAACACCAAAACCAGGTGTGTAACTCAGAGAGGTGTGCCATTATTCCCATGCCCAGAGCCAGAGCACACAGATTTTGCCTGGAGGGTGCGGAGGCAGGAAGCAGACTGTAAAACTGAAATTTGCTAATTTATTCTCCAAAGACCGATTATATTTACAACAGAATGGAGAAATTCAAACCTAACGGTGTTCTCAAAAGCAGTGGAAATCATAGAAGACCTGAGATTTAATTCATCTCAAGCCTTCAGAAAGATGTGAAATAAATACTTTTACAGATGAGTAAAAACTAATAAAGTTTGCTAGAAGCAACTCACTTTAAAAGAAATGTAAAAGAATATTCTTCAGGCAGAAAGGAAATAATCTCAGAAGATTCAAGATTCAGGATAGATGGAAGAACAATATCTGTTAATTAAATCCATATATCTAAATGACTACTGAATGGATAAAGTGATAATGATATCCAGGGCCTAGGACATCAATAAAGTGTTAAAATACACCATAAAATAATATATAGCATAAGATATGTAAATGGATATATAGCAGTGGGATATCGTTATGAATTCCAAAAATCAATATTGGATTATGCTTATAAATTTCTCTGTTAATCTGGACATGATTAATTTATGTTAAGGGCATTGACTGGACCACAGTCAGTAGGGTGTTGAGTGATGCCCCTTGGTGGCTGGGGTCTCAAACATAAAAAGACATGGCAAAGGAGAAAGCTGGAGTAGTTTCTGATATTGGAGTTCTGATGAGCAAGGAGAGAAGGCCCCATGAAAAGAGACAAGCCATTCATCTGAGAGTTCACAGCTGGCCTTGTGGAGAGGGGCAAGGCTTAGAGAGCCTCATAGTCTACACCTGACCTTGTGGAGGAAACAGAATAGCTGAACCCAGAGAGAAATGCTGCCCTGCAAGGAGAGGAACCCAAGAAGCCTGAACACTGGCAAATGTCAGCAGCTGTCATGCACCAAGATGGTGTAACAGACATTGGAGAAGGTCCAAAATTATGCTTTATGGCCTGGTAACTGTAAGCTTCCACCCCAAATAAATACCCTTTATAAAGATGCACAGATTTCTCTCATTTTGCATCAGCACCCCTTTGGCTGACTCATATAGGATACAAAAATTTTAAAATACATTATTGGCAAGTCAATTAAAAATAATAATTGCAGATTTGTAAAGGCAAGCAAAAGTGCTATGATTTCCCCGGTAAACTTTAAAGAATATTAAATAGTGTGTCTCAT
Organism: Tolypeutes matacus; assembly: GCA_026826555.1. Classification (NCBI taxonomy): domain Eukaryota; kingdom Metazoa; phylum Chordata; class Mammalia; order Cingulata; family Chlamyphoridae; genus Tolypeutes; species Tolypeutes matacus. The sequence continues at coordinate 10,608 of JAKSZT010037975.1, forward strand.
TCAAATAAATAGAAGAAAAAGTAATTGAACAAATATTTTCAGTACAAAATAAAGTATTCAGGATTTCCTGGGTGGCAATTTAGGCCTTTTTTCTGGGGCCACCTTACACGTGCATCTTTGGAATCTTAATCTTTCTCATCCTTCAGAAACCTGGAGGTTCCAGGGTTGATTTATGGGGTGTGGTTTTGTCCCCATCATAAATCAAGTGCTGTATCACTTCCCCATTTCCTAGTTATGAAGTCCTCAAACTGGATGTTATGCTCATTTGAAGCAAGAAGAACCATGAATGATAGAACAAATAAAAAGGAGATATTGTTGCACTTCCCAAATTGGACGCTTAGATGACTGATATTGGATCTTTTCTCTTTTCTAATGAATACATTCAATGCTATAAATTTCCCTCAAAGTTCTCCTTTTCTGCACTCAACAAACTATGAAGAAGCATAGGACATTAGAAAGCAGAAAGAACCACATAACAAAAGGCTTGTGAATGAAGCTACATCCACTTCCACAAGAGTCCAGACATAAGATGAATGTAGAGATTGTAAGAAAGTTGGGAAAACATTTTCTCTGACTGCAATCATTGTTTCCTTAAAATAACACTTCTATGAATGTAACTTCACTTTGAAGGAATTTGCATCATGCTTAACTAAGCATGAGGGAATCTATATAAGGAAAAAAGAATGAAGAAAATGAGATTTCTCAGTTTGCCCCCCATGGTAGTCCTCCCCTTGAAGTATAATGAGTGTGAAATTCTTGGAAATTCAACCTCATGAGATACCTGAGAAATAAACCGTCAGAGAATCCATTTGGGATTTCATGAATTTGGGAATGCTAGAATCCCATCAAAGAAACATGCACAGGTATGTACGGAATATTGGAAATCCTTCAGCCCGGCATTAAATCTCATTGAGCATGAAATATTCATAAAAAAGTTATTATTGCAATGAACATGGGAATGCTTCCATCTGAAACAAAACCTCATGGAATATAGAAATTTCACACTATAGAGAAACAATATGAGTGTCCTGAATGTAGTCTGCTCTTTACAGTCATTTTTTTACTCCTCATTTTCAAAGCCATACAGGGGAACAAGCATAGAACTATAAAAGATGTGGGAAACATTTCAACCTGACATAAAATCTCTTTATTCATCAGAAAATTCTTACTGAAGAGAAATCACATAAATGTGGGAAAGCTTTAATTCAAATGTCAAATCTCAGATACAAGAGATTTCCTACTGCAAAGAAATGCTATGCATGTAAGGCATATAAAAAGCCTTTAGGTACAAATCATTTCTCATACAACATGAAAAAACTCATAGTGGACAGAAAAAAAATGAATGTAAAGAATGCAGAAAAGCCTTCAGCCAAAAGTAATTGCTCATTAAACATCAGAGCATTCAATCTGGAGAAAAGCCCTCTATATGCAATGAATGTGGAAAAGCCTTCAACCAGAAGGAAAACCTCATTAACCATCTGAGAATATATACTGGAGAGAAACCCTATGAATATGATGGATGTGGGAAAGCTTTCATTCAGAAATCAAGCCTCATTACACACCAGATGCAACCATTGTGGAATTTGATGTAATTATGTACTCCAAAAATTTAATTGGGTCATGCTTGTAAACTGATCTGATAATCTGGCCATGATTGTGGCGTTGACTGGGCCACGTCATATGGTGGTGAACCCCATCCCTTAGTGTGTGGGGGAATCAAATGTAAAAGGCTAGGCAAAGGACAGTTGAAGCAGTTATTATTTGAGAAGCAATTTTGATGTTGGCAAAAGACCCCAGAAGAAGAGAAGTGAGCCATTTGCCTGATAGTTTACAGCTGACCTTGTGGAGGAACCAGATGAATGAAGCCCAGAGAGAAATTCAGGCCAGGAAGAGAGGAACACAAGAAGCCAGAACCCTGGCAAACATCAGCAGCTGTTTTGCTCCAATACGTGGCTATAAACTTTGGTGAGAAAAAGTTAATGCTTTATGGACTGGTATATGTGGAATTCTACCCCAAATAAATACCCTGTATAAAGACTAGCCCATCTTTGGTATTTCACATTAGCACCCCTTTGGCTGAATAATATAGAATTTGGTACCGAGGAGTGGGAAGTGCTTTTGCATATGCCAAAATGTTGGAATGGTTTTATAAATGGGTAAGGGTTATCCTTTGGAGAAATTGTGAAAGACTTGATGGAAAAGGCCTAGATCACTTTGAAAAGACTGTAGATAGTCATATGGATGCTAAAGAGACTTTCTATGATGCCTTGGAATTAAATGATGAAACTATAATTGGAAACAGGAGGAAAGCCGATCCATGTTTTAAAGATGCAGAGAACTTAGCAAGATTAACTCCTGGTGTTATTTGGAAGACAGAATTTGAAAATGGTTAACTGAAGCATTTAGCTGAAGAACTTTCAGCTAAACTCGGAGAATGTGGATTGGCTTTTCCTTGCAGCTTGTAGCAAAATACTAAATGAGCGAAATACACGAAGGACTGAACTTTTGGGCCAAAGAAAACAGAAACTGATTCTGGAAATTCCAAGTTTCTGGAAATCAAATTCCCAGATAAAAGTGCCCCATTTGAAGACTTTACTAAACTTGGAATTTGTAAATCAGAATTGAAGACGCAATTATCTAGGCAAGACTTTTGGAAAGCCTTACTGTCTGCTGGCTTGGACCCCTGCTTCCTGCAGGCTAAACCAAGAAAGTTTTTGAGAGAGCTGTATGAACAAAACCACTGCTGGGTTGAAGAAAAGAGAACATGGAAGGAGAGATTGAAGGATAATCAGCTTTAAGAAGAAAACCATGGAAGCAGAGATCTGGACTTAACACATCTCTTTGGAACAAGAGAGGAGCCCCACCCATGTGTACAGAGAGGGTGAGTTTACCCCTGCAGTTGAAGAGGGTGGATGTCCCCACCCCATGTTCTGGGAGAATTTTGCCATCCCAGGATATAGAAAGGCTGGAGCACACTCCTCAAAGATTAGGGCGGTTAAGTTCAACACCCCATAGGTCTGAGTGGTGTGTACATGATCCCCATGGATTAGGGAAACCAGGTGGTCAACCCATTGCTCTGAGAGGGCTGAACATGTATGCCAAAGGTTAAGGGGAATGTTATCTTCATCTCACTGCTCAAGGGGGGCTTAGACTCTAACCCAAAGATTGGGTAAGGTGTGGCAATCACCCCAACAAACTTGGGTGGTGAGGTCTGGGGTTTGGTTGACACCCAGATGCTTGATGAGGGTGGAACCAAGAAAGTGGACTTTGGGCAAGCCTGTTGAAAGGGTGGGCCCACATGTGGCCCCACGGAGAAAAAAACATCAACTTAAGAATGACTCAGACTTTGAAATTGAATGGAGGATGCCCTACATTTTCAGTGAACTGTAAAGGATTCATGACTCATGTTTAACATCCAAATTTCTCCTTATGATATGAAAATGTTTATCCTTTGCCTTTCCATTTGTGTATTAGAAGCAGTTAAATGTTTTTGTAACTTTCAGAGTTCGATAGCAGATGGGACTTTTCCTCAAGATGCACTGTGTTTTTTTAAAATGCCTATATGATTTTGTGAGTGAATTGTTATTGTTTTAAGGTTTTTTGAGAATTGTAATGTATTTTTGGAATTCAGAGGGTGAAATGTAACCGTTGGGGAATTTGATGTAATTATGAATTCCAAAAAAATAATTGGATCATGTGTGTAAACTGATCTGTTAATCTGGGCATGATTAATGTGTTGACTGGTCCCCATCAGTAGGGCATTGAGCCCCACCCCATAGTCGGTGGGGGAATAGAATATAAAAGGCATGGAAAAGGACAGTTGAAGTAGATTTATTTGAGAAGGAGTTTTGATGTTGGAGAAAAAGCCCCAGAAGAAGAGAAGTGAGTGGTTTGCCTGATAGTCTACTGCTGATCTTGTGGAGGAACCAGAAGAGCTAAGGCCAGAGAGGAATGCAGCCCTGTGAAGAGAGGAACCCAAGAAGCCTGAACCCTTGCAAAAGTCTGCAGCTGTCTTGCTCCAAGAAGTGGTAACATAATTTGGTGAAGGAAAAAACTTATGCTCTATGTCCTGGTTACCTTAAGGTGCTACCCCAAAGAAATATCCTTTATAAAGATGAAGAAATTTCTGGTATTTTGCATCAGCACCCCTTTGGCTGACTAATACAGGATATAAAATGTTTTAAAATACATTAATATATTATTTGGAAAGTCAACTACAAATAACAAGTGCAGATTTGGAAAGAAAAGCAAAAGTGTTATAATTTCCCTGGTAAACTTTAAAGTATATTAAATAGTGCATCTCATCCAAACAAATAGAAGGAAAAAATTGGAAAAAATAGTAAGCACAAAACAAATATTCAGTGTTTCTCGGGTTGCAATTTTGGCCTTTGTTCTGGGGCCACCTTACTCATGCATCTTTGGAAGCTGTGCCCTCCTTATCCTTTAGAAGCCTGAAGGTTCCAGGGTTGATTTACGTGCTGTTGTGTTTTCCCCATCATAAATCATGTGCTGTATCACTTCCCCATTTCCTAGTTATGAAGTCGCCAAACTGGATGTGATGCTCATTTGAAGCAAAAAGAACCATGAATGATAGAACAAATAAAAAGGAGATATTATTGCACCTCCCATATTCGATGCTTAGATGATTGATATTGGATCTTTCCTCTGTTGTAATGAATGCATTCAATGCTATAAATTCCCCTCTAAGTACTACTTTTGCTGCATCCTACACATTATGAAGAAGCACAGGACATTAAGAAGCAAAAAGAACCACATATCAAAAGGCTTGTGTGTTCAGCTATATCCACTTCCACAACATTACAGACTTGAGATGAAGGCAGAGAATGTAAGAATGTTGGGAAAATATTTTCTCTGACTGCAAGCATTGTTTCCTCAAAATAACCGTTCTATGAATGTAATTTCACTTTGAGGAGATGTTGTAATTCAACGTGGAGGTAGACAGTTCCAGGAATGATCCAAAGTTTGGAACCAGGGGACCTACTTCCATGTGGAATGCAGACAAGTTTATTTAGGCTGAAGCTGCTTTTAATACTACAAAGCTGATAACGAAATTAGGGCATCCTTCACTACTTTCTCAGCTTGGTACCTGAGAGCAATGCCTGTGTCTGTGTTCCTAGACAATCATTCTTGGGAATTCATATCATAACATCTTAGTGTTGTGTTCATTTCGTTCTGCATCTTTCCACTGGTGTCTGCAGTATGCAGTGTCCTTGGAGACATTTACTAATGTTTCTCTGCCAGCAAGCATGCTTTTTAAATGCTTAACCCTTTAGGCTCTGGCTCTCAGCATCTTCTCCAACAATTCCCCTTTTCTTGTATTTTGTCCAGGGTGACTGTGCTTGTCTTAGGTTGCCCTCCTCAGAAGGTCTTACCCATCCCTGGCCAACAGGCAAGATCCATGGACAGGGGTTTGCGATTTAAGGGTTTTAAGCAGAATCAAGAGGTTGGCATGGCTGGCCTTTTGGTCCTATTAATGTGGGACAGCAGGGCTTTGTGAATGCCTCCTAACACAGATAAGAGAAGCAGAGAACCAATGATCCCCACACTGAAGTTATCAATTACAGAGGTTGATTTCCACCAATGTAAGGAGTTTATTTTATTTAATTGATCTGTCACTGATTGCCAAAATTTGCTACCTGGAAGCATAGTAGGTTGATTCTGAGACTTGCTCAAAATCCTTTTATACAAATTTGTAATTTCAATAGATAAATTTGTGTGATGATCCATTAAATGATGTTTAATTTTTTTCCATTCACAATGGAAATCATTGTATGGGAGAGTAGTGATAAAAAAGCAATTTCATTCCAATCACACTTCAAACCTTGATTTTAAATCTAGAATATATACCTGATCTCCCATTTGTGTAACAGGCATCCCTATGTTATTAAGCCTATTATTAATTTGCTCATCCATATATATCTGACCATGCCATAGTTCACTGGCATTATGATGCCAATTTTTAACATATTGTTTTCTTTGGACATTCTCATGTAGGTCAGTTCCTGCCACAGCAGTGGCTGTAATAATACTTACAAGCCCCAATACAACAGCTACAATTAATCCAATTACACCTTTGCTTCTTTTCAAATAAAGATTTAGAAAGTGCCAATGGATTTGGCACTCAGGGGGAGACTGCCAGCAGCAATTCATGAGAACCAGAAGCCAATTCTAAGTTGCCATTGCCCTAATACATCTGCAGAAGAACTCTCCTGTAAAACAGATTCTGATACACAAGTGTAAAGGGAACAATTGCTGCAGAAAATCCATGTTTGCTTAATGCTCACTGTTCCTACTATGAAAATAATGGGATACAACACATAGTTTATGAAATTAAGTGGGTTTTCTTTTTAAAGTGGTAATATTAGTTTTATTGCCTTGCCTTTCAAAATTTGGGGTAGTTCTCAAAAATAATATCCACAAAAAATTTTTAGTTTTGTTAAGTTTAGTGTCCCATAATTGTGGGATAAATCTTCCCTGATGAGTCCAATTTAGTGATGTATTTATACTATGACATCCTCAAAATTCTAAAAATAATCATAGATTTCATTAGTTGTTTTTGTTGAATTATTAATTTATCAACTTATGGTTGTGTTTATATTAGGTTTCAGTATCCCAATAAGGGCACAAATCTTTACAATTCTATAGGAATTATTAAAGAGCACAACCTCAGATGAAACATGGCATGTATGCCATTTATCCCTTTGTACTATGACTTTGGTGCTGTATACATGGATCAATTAATCCTATGCAGTTAAGTCATTTAATAAAAGGCAAGGTTAAGTTTTCTATAAATTTCCCTTCCTACTCAGGTTTTAGAGGAAGGTGAGGATCAATGTGTCCAGGAAAATGAAAAGACTGATTAATATAAATAGCGTATGATTTGTTCCCCTAAGTCAACAATTCTAAAAGAGGTGAATTAGTAATATAAGCCCAATATGTATAATTATGTGAAAGTGCACTTCTTACTGCTGTGGTTTTCAAGGAAAGCATAGCAAGGCATAATTGCGTTAGAGGGACATTCTGCCTTTTAGAAGTTACCATCTTTTCTGCTTCTTGTGTCAGCTTCTTTGGCTTGTTTATGTCTAGGTTTCAGATGTCTGGAAAGGACTCAAAGCTGATCTCTTTTATCTCTAATGATAAGAGCAAAACCTTGACCCTATATCCTATATTATCTTCTGCCTTGTTCCATTGATTATTATTTTTATGCTTTCAATAAACCATATTGTCCACTATTTGTTTCTGTTTTACTGCCTGATTTTTGCAAGAAATGCTCTGCTGCTAATGTATATGATTCTGACCTTTGGCTTAAAAATGTATTGTAAATAATGTTTGATATAATTGTTTTCACACTTCACCATTTCCCCCTTTTTTCTTTTGCAGCATTTATAGAGGTTTAATTGTTAATTTTTTTATGATAAGTATACATATATTCACAGGCTTACTAAATCAGGGGATACACTGATATACTTGGCTTAATTTTGGCTAGAGTCCTGGATAGATACAAGATAAATGTTAATATATATTTAGTTTAATAAGCTTATATTGACAATTAGAGTGAGAAACAAATATCATAACTAATTAAAAGATTAAGTCAATATTGAACAAAGTTACAAAATGACAGATAAATAGAGCAGTCTTATACATACTTACCAATATTTAGCTTTTAGCTGGGAAGTGTTGAATTGTTGAAGTAGCAACTGATACTAGAGATTTGGTTGACTGTGTTTAGGATTAATGAATTTGATAGTATAGAAGCCAACGTGTGAATATTTTGCTAATTCCTGAGGAAGTGGCCACCCTCCATAGGAAAGAATACAACACTCCCTGGGCAATACATTTTAAGGTTTATGCATCAATCCCTGGGAGAGTGGCCTGCTCCCCCAGAGAGGAATACAACATCTGCTGAAATGCACTTTATTTTTTTTAATTTCTTGCAAAACATCCTTGATGTGCTTACCATTTTAATTTCTAATATTTTTCACAAAATGTGAAAAGTGTTAAGTAGCAAGGCATTGGTTTGTTGATTAACACGTTTTCTGTATGATGCTTTACTTTTAGGCTTGAACAATACTTGCCAGACTTATTTTTTATTATATTTTGTTTCAGGACTGTCTAAACTCAAAACAAGAGATTTATATATATTTTTTATAAAACACATTTATGTGTAATATACAAGTTATTAAATTACTTAATTATGCAATGTATTGTATTAAAATTTTGATTAGTATTTTAGTTTATTATACATAATACAATACTGTAGTAGATTATACAACAACACACATCCAAAGAATAAACATATTTCTTAAGCATTTAAGTTTCTTAATAGCATAATTAGAATGACCTCAGTTTTTTATTTTGTATAATTTCAGGCATAGGTAAAACCAAATTATTATCTCCTATTTGGGCTGTGGTGTAATACATTAACTTGTAATTTTAATACTTGCATTTGGTTTTGTTGTTAACATTATAATTAGAACTGGGGCTGTTGCTTACACTGTTGAATATAAACTTGATTTATTGTTGGCTATTTTGCAGGAAGGGGAATGTGGGCTGGATTGACTTGTTTAAGAAAATATTACAGAAAGCTTTAGCAAGTTTTTAAACAAAGTGATAGTGACATAACAGGATATTAATTTTTTGCAACAAACTAGCAATATTTGGGACCACTGCATGCTGCAGTAGTGTTATTTTATTTTACTATATTTTACTGTTATGTGCTACCCTGGCAGCCTTTAATGGCTGCTTTCTTTTTATACGTATACCTAAAAATTATGATTAATAGCATTATATTTTTATTTAATATTATTTGGAAACATTATTAAATTTTCAGGAATTTTATACCTTTTAAAGTATTCATATTAACTTTTTATTCATATAATGTTAATTTTATAAAATTAGAAAATTTCTTTTAATTATACAACAGTTTTAAATACTTCAATCAACTTATATCACATGAACATAACCATTTTTAGCATTTTACATTTTTAGGTAAAAGACTAACTTATATGTGAGTTTGAAATGAAAGCTATCTTTCAGGATTTGACTTTAAGAAAACAGGCTCAAGCATTGTGTTCTTTTAAAAAGTGATAAAACCTGTTTCTCTATGGAAACAATAAGTTTAAATTACAAGGAACTATTTTGATAAGGTTCGGATTTTGGTTAGGGGTAGGGTTAGGGTTAGGTTTAGGGTTAGGGTTAGGGTAAGGGTTAGGTTAGGGCTAAGGTTAGGTTAGGGTAAGGGTTAGGGTTAGGTTAGGATTAGGGTTAGGGTTAGGGTTAAGTTTAGTGTTGGTTAAAGTTAGTTAGGTTTAGTGTTAGGGTTATGTTAGGTTTAGAGTTATTGTTAGGTTTGCATTAGGGTTTGGGTTAGGGTTAAGTTAGTGTTAGTTAATGTTAGAGTTAGTGTTATGGTTAGAGTTAGTTAGGGTTTGGGTAGGGGTTAGGTTTAGGGTTAGTGTTAGGGTTAGCATTAGTTTAGGGTTAGGGTTAGTGTTAGGGTTAGGGTCAGGGTTAGTGTTAAAGTTAGGGTTAGGGTGAGGGTTTAGGGTTAGTTTAGCATTAGGGTTTGGGTTAGGGAGTAATAAACTCAGTTTCAGCTGAGGAAGGATCGACAGCTCTACTGCTTTTGGTACCTGCCTTAAGATCTGTTACAGTCTGGATTGTACTGCTTTATTGCTGACTGGGTAGATTTGAGCAAGACTGGGGACTGTGCTCATTTTATTTGTCTGGGAGCATTGTGCGAAGCCTGCTTGGACGTTTCCCAATTTATTAATGAGACTACCATTTTTAAGATATTTGGAATGGCATTCTTTCATCCAGTGTAACCCTTTTAGCATTTCGGACACACACGTGTTGCTATTGATTTATTATTGCTGCTAAGTGGATCCCTTACACTAGTTTTTGCTCTGCAACAGTTTTTTATATGACCTGGTTTCTCACATTTAAAGCAATTTAAATTATTAACAACAGGACTATGTCCCTTTAGAGCAGGTGAAAGATGTTTCATGTTATAGGTATGAGGCCCAATGTTTTGGCATGTTTTTATATAATCCTGTAATGTAATTCCATTTGCCTTTATAGGATATAAATCCTTTTTACACCCACTGTTATCATTTTTAAAAGCCAACATTAGAATAAGCACCTCTTTATGATCAGATTGAGTTAATGTCTTGTTGACTACATCTATCCACCTTGCTACAAATTCAGCATAGGGTTGAGTAATTCCTTGAACAATTTTTGAAAATGATTGTACAGCCCTTCTAGGTGTGGAGATTAATTTCCAGGCATCTACGCAGCACAATCACACTTGTAAAATGGCAATATTTTCATATTGAGCTTGGCGAGGAATTTCAGCCCATTGACCTGCTACTAATATTTGTTCAGCAGTAATAGGGGCAGGTGGATTTTGCTATTGATTTCATCATGCTACAATATTAGCTTTATCAGCCCACCAAGTTTTAAATTGTAAAAATTCTGCAGAATTAAGAACACCTTGAGCAAACAAAGCCCAATCCTAGGTTATTAATCTGTTTGCTTGTGCCATTTCTTCCAACAATTTTGAGTATAAGGAGAATCTGCACCATATTAAGTGCATGCTTTTTAAAAATTTTTGATAGATTTAAAAGGAATAGGAACATGTTCATATTGTACACCCCAATGAGGATTGTTAAAATCTACTGGAATTTGAGTTACTTATAGTGGAAAAGAAAAGAAAAGATACACATCTTCTGAATTTCCTTCTCTACTTCCCTGTGCTGTACTTTTCATAACTGAAGAGGGTGGTGCTGGGCTCAAAACAGAAACTTTTGGAGTGTCATCAAGTGTTGTAAAGATTGGATTATAAATACCTTAGGATGCACAGATGCTGGTTTAAAAGACAGTAAATAATCCTTTGGATCAGATGGTTTAATGACCAATGGAAAAGTTCCATAAATTCCCATTTTCTTTTTATTAGACATGAGTTTATCAGTTATTGCCTGTTCATTAAGTTTTTCAGATATATTTTCAGTAAAATTATCATTAACTTGTTCTATTACAGTGTTAGCAATCACAGTATCCGTTTTAATATCTTCATTTTCATATGACTGTAATGGCTCAAGAGCAACAGAAATAAGACTATACAAAGACCATACATAAAAATATTTCTGTACAAGAGAAAAGAGTTTTAGTAACTCTAGGGCCATCACAGATACCCTTGTATTATTTAATAGGGTTTTCAAAACGTGGAAATATTCCTCTAACCGAGTTGGCTGATTACTGATTACCCCAATGATCAAGATTATTTGACTCACCAACAGAATGCAAGGACTGTCTGACCCAGCAGTCATTGTTTCCACAGCACTTATACAGAGAAAAGACTAGACATGTCCCAGGTTTGGTGCCATCTGTTATAATTCAACATGGAGTTAGACAGTGCATGGAATGAATGATCTAAAGAAACATTGGGAGGAGAGGGGCCAAGATGGCGATAGTGTAGGAGGGCACACACTGCAAACTCCCAGATCAAGGAGGATTGTGGATGGGGTCCTGCCAATGGGTCTGTGCTGTGCACGTGTGGAGGGAGAAGCTTGGGACATCTAACTGCGTGGATCAACGGTGTGGACGGAACAGTAGAGATTCGTGAGTTTTAAGGCCCCGAGTGGTGGTTGGCATAGACGGCTGAGCCCCGTGGTTAGGGAGGAAAAATAATATAAAATAAAACGGCCATTTGGAGCCACGAGCAGGGTGAAAAAGTTTTATTTTCTGGGGATCTGGCTGCCTGGCGCCCCTTGGACCTTGTGTGAAAAGAACAAACTAGCTATTCAGCACCCGGTGAACCGGAGGGGGGATTCTGGTCGGGGAACAGGGCTGATTTCCCTAGCCACCCAGGGATAAAGCCCCAGCCGCTCTGGAGCCAGGAAGAAGGGACACTTCCCAAAAGAGAGAGGGTTCTGTTGGAGGACAGGGAAGGGTATTTTTTATTTTTAGACATCGATCTGGCTGCCTGCACAACCCTATATCTTTGGGGAGCAGATAAGACGACCTGAAGCAGCATCAGGCTGAGAGCAGATGCAAATCTGCACTCAAACTGATTTATTTAGCAGCCCATGATGCTCGAGCTTGGCTCCAGAAGGGGCGGAATCGGCCGTCTTTAGCACTCCTCACTGACTAACAACAGAGCTACAGCTAACCTGGGGAGTCCAGAAAGTCTGACGTGCTTGATTAATTTCCATGGGGCCAGCTAGGGTCCCTTCCATAAGGGGTTGGTCTAGAGGAGGAATAATTTTGGGTCCAGCATTTGCTAAAAAAATAAAAATTAGAAAAAAAGTGAGAAGGTCACTTCAACAAATGAAAAATAAATTCTTTTTTATTTAGTTTAATAGCTAAAAGCTGCTTCAGGACCTGCAAATAGAACCCTGTGGGGAAATTGATTGATAAACACAAGTAGGCAGGAAGGATCCACGTCGAACCTAGGGGAATCATTGACCCCCCTTAGCTCTGCTTGACTGCTTGCCTGTGGGGATCTTTGATTTCTCTCTGTTTCTTTCTGGTCTCTTGCTATTCTTTCCTCTTTCCTTCCCCCTTTCTTTTTCCTTCTTTTTTTTTTTTTTAATTAGCTGCAGCCAGATTGTTGCTTCTTTGCTGGGCTTCTTTTTCAGTAATTTCCAACTCACTGTATATATTGATTCTGTATTACAAGCTATCGACTATCCTTCCTGCATCTTTCTGCCTTCTGTTTTCTGTTGTGGCTCTTAGAGACAACATTTTTTCATAGGCCCACAACTTAAGGGTGTCAATTTCTATTACATCTATTTTGTTTTCTTCTTATTATTATTTTTTACTTATTATTAACATTTACCTTTCAGACCTTTCTTTGCTATTTCTCTCCCTCATCATAATTCTAGCCTTCTAAATCACTATATATATATTCCTCCATTTGTTTTCCCAGTCCATTGTAGGAACTCCATATTTTTTCCTAGTATTCTACACTGCCTACACAAGTTAAATATCCATCTCATTACCTCTCATTTTGCCCCTCTTCTAACTTTTATCAATATTACTATTATCCTTCTGCCTTCCTCACATCATTTGATTCCTCTGGCCCTAACCTTTTGCCTTCAAGGGAACATAAAAAGAAGCAAGGAAATAAAATGAGAAGAAAAACTGCCAAAGAGAAAACTTAATTCACACGGAGAACCAACAGCTATATAAAATTCTAGAGCATAGAGAAAAGTTTATCAAATGAACAAACCCATCAAGATAATATGATGACCAGAGGGCAACAAAAAAAAATTCAAATGACTCTGAGAAATTGGAAAACATGGACCAGTCCAATGCACAAAATAAAAACCAGGAAGCAATGCAGAACATCGAACAACTAATCAAAGCTATCCAAAAAAATATCATGGACCAACTTAAAGAAGTGCAGGAAGAGATTAAGGATATAAAGAAGACACTGGGAGGACATACTGAAGAAATCGCAAACATGCCTAAAAGTTAATGGATATCATGGTGAACAAAGGCACAAGCCAAGAAATGAAAAAGACACTGGACTCACATAGCAGCAGATTTGAACAGGCACCGGAAAGAATTAGTGATATGGAAGACAATACAGTTGAAATCAAAGAGATTTTAGAACAGAGAGACAAAATGATTGAAAAAATCCAGCATGGTCTCAGGAAATTAACGGATAATACAAAATGCACAAATATACACATTATGGGCATCCCAGAAGGAGAAGAGAAGGGAAAGGAACAGAAGGAGTGTTGAAGTAAATAATGGCTGAAAACTACCCAACTCTTTTGAGAGAGATGGATGTGCAGATCCAGGAAGCACAGCGCACCCCAAATAGTATAAATCCCAAAAGGCCAATTCCAAGACTTATACTTGTCAAAAAGTCCAATGCTCAGGACAAAGAAAAAATACTCAAGGCAGCAAGAGAAAAGAGAACCATCACATACAAGGGAAGCACAATAAGATTAAGTGCTGATTTCTTAGCTGAAACCATGGAGGCAAGAAGACAGTGGTATGACATAGTCAAAACACTAAAAGAAAAAAATTCCAGCCACGAATTCTCTATCCAGAAAAATCAGGATTAAAAAATGATGGTGAGTTCAAAATATTCACAGATAAACGGCAATTAAGAGAGTATTTCAAGAAGAAACCAACACTTCAAGAAATACTAAAGGAATCTCTACAAGTTGAAAGGACAAACAAGGGACAGAGAGATGGAGGAGAGTTTAAAAACAACTGAAAATTCAAAAAGAGAAAGAAAACAACATATGACATACATTATCCCAAAGAAAAAATGCCTGAAGTAAGAAATCCGTTATGAGTAATAAAACTGAATGTTAATGGCTTAAATTCACCAATCAAAAGACACAGATTGGCAGAATGGATAAGAAACTATGATCCATTTATATGCTGTCTACAAGAAACCAACCTTCGACCCAGGGATTAAAGGAGGCTGAAAGTGAATGGTTGGAAAACCATTTTACAAGCTAACAATAGCCAAAAATGGGCAGGAGTAGCTATTCTAATATCAAACAAAATAGACTTTAAATGCAAAACTAATGTAAGAGAAAATGCTGGACACTACATATTAGTAAAAGGAGTAATCTCTCAAGAAGAGAGAACAATCATCAACATTTATGGACCTAATCGAGGTTCCTCAAAATACGTGCAGCAAACACTGGAAAAAATAAGAGGAGAAATAAATTCCTCTACAATTATAGCAGGGGACTTCAACACACCACTATCATCATTAGACAGAACATCTGTGCAGAGAATCAATAAAGAGTCTAAGGCACTCAACAATACATTAGAAGACGTGGACTTAATAGACATATAAAGAACACTACAACAAAATACAGCAGGATTTACATTTTTCTCGAGTGCACATGGAACATACTCCAAAATAGACCACATGCTAGGCCACAAAACAACACTCAATGAATTCAGAAAGATTGAGATTATACAAAGTAATTTTTCTGACCTCAACGGAATGAAGTTCGAAATCACTAAGGGCCAGAAAAACAGGTTAGGCACAAGGATATGGAAATTAAACAACACACTTTTAGACAAAAATTGGGTCAAAAAGGAAATTTCAAAAGAAATCAGTAACTACCTTAAAACTAAAGAAAACGACAACACAACATATCAAAACCTATGGGATACAGAGAAAGAAGTCCAGAGAGGGAAATTCATAGCCATAAATTCATATTTGAAAAAAGAAGAAAGAGCTAAAATTGAAGACCTAACTGCACACTTGGAGGAATTGGAAAAACAACAACAAACTAAACCTAAAGGAAGTAGAAAGAAGGAAATAACAAAGATTAGAGCAGAACTAAATGAAATAAAGAATAAGAAAGCACTGGAAATAATAAACAAAACCAAAAGCTGGTTCTTCGAGAATATCAACAAAATTGACAAACTTTTAGCCAGACTAACAAAGAAAAAGAGAGAACAGATGCAAATACATAAAATAAGGAATGAGCAAGGTGATATCACTACTGACCCCACAGAAATAAAGAGTATCATAAGAGGATACTTTGAAAAATTATATGCCAACAAGAATGACAATTTAGAGGAAATGGTCAAGTTTCTAGAAACCCACAAACAGCCGACATTGATGAAAGAAAAAAGAGATGAACTCAAGAGTCCTATTACAAGTAAAGACAGAGACTCAGTCATTAAAAACCTCCCAACTAAGAAGAGTCCAGGACCAGATGGCTTCACATTTGAATTCTACCAAACATTCCA
>JAKSZT010037977.1:0-11660 GCA_026826555.1 Tolypeutes matacus
GTGGACACCAATGTTGATAGTGGCATTATTCACTATGATCAAAAGTTGGAATCAACCCAAATGCCCATTAACAGATGAATGCATAAACAAAATGTGGTATATGCATACAATGGAATATTACTCAGCTGTAAAAAGGAATACAGTACTAACACATGGGATAACATGGATGAATCTTGAGGGCCTTATTGAGTGAAGCAAGCCAGGCATTGAAGGACAAATATTGCATGACTTTTCTGATATGAACTACGCAAATCTAGCTGACTCAGAGAGCTAGAAACAGGAAGATTTGTTTACAGGAAATAGGGTAAATCAGGTTGGGAGCCAATGTCCATATGTGTGTTATCTATGATGAAGTGGAAGTGAGTAGCTGTGCAGTGAAGGGACAAGACAGTGGTGTAGTGATACTATTGTGTTGGGTGGTACAAGCTTGACAAGGTGGTAGGTTAGGGGGATGTTTTGGACCATCCATGGAACTAGCGGGAGGGATGGAGGAGGGAGGAGCAGATCCTTTTGATCTGTTCACAAAAGGAACCATAGTGACATAACATTGTCACCAATCCTATATATCCACATGGATATCCATGAACAACATAACTTTCCCATTATAATGACTTTTAATGTGAAAACATAATTTTCATTGAATTCAAAAGCTCTTATTGAACAAATAACCTGCTGGGCTAAAATTACATAATGTAATCAGAAGCAGAGTCTTGGATCATTTCAGGGGAAAGAGTGGATCAAGCCACGAACCATATCAAAACCAAATTTTTTATCAAAATCAGTTCTACAGTAAGGCATATGGAACATACAAGTCAATGTTACGATTAAATCCAAGAGACAGAAATGTAGCTAGAGTTTGGATGAAGAACATTCGGCTTTATTTGACTGGCTCTGTATTAAATTGTTTTTTTATCTCATCTTGACATTCTTAGCAATTATTGTAGTATTGTACTTTGAAGAAAGGAATAGACACAGTGAACTTTTCAGGTAGGTCATAATTATCTATTGACAAACATTTAACTAAGACAAGACCCATCTTACTACTCTTTCTTAACAAAGAATGTGACAGAGGTCAATATTCTCTAAGCTCCAAATTGCAAAAGATCACTTCAAACAACTAAAAGCAAGAATTAATATTGTCAGGTGAATAGTTCCTCAGGTAGTTCAGTAATTTTTCTTCATGGATTTTCAATAATCTTTTTTTTTTTTAATAGCATACCTATAAAGTGGGCAAATTCTAAAGATACTGTTTCATAAATTATCAAAGGGAGCACTCCAGCTTAACCAAAATTCTCTTCAATTAATTGGATATTACTAGCACACAAGCAGATGCCTTGTTTCTCCTGCCAATGACTTTATCTTCATCATGAAGAGTAACCTTTTCTTTTCATCCTGGCTTCTATGGACATGGATTACATTTGCCTGTGTTTCGCCATTTATTGGTAATTGAAGTGGAACACTTTTTCATATGATAACTGCTCATTTGGATAATCTATATTTTGAAGTGTCTCTTAATGTCCTTTGCCATTTTTCAAATGAGTCTTTTTTAAACAACTTTGCTAAAATACAATTGGCATAAAATAAACTTTACATTTTTAAATAAATTATTTTAAATTCTTTACATGTATACAAGTAAGAATCAGGATACTAGATATATTTGTCACCACTACAAATTGTTCTCATTCTACTGTATTTCTTCCTTCTGCCTTTCCCAGCCACAATCCCCATCCTTAATTCTCCAGGAAAACATGATTTATTTTCTGCCACAGTGCCTTTGTTATATTTTCTGAAACTTCTATAAATGGGATTCGAAGCATTTATGTTTATCTGCCTTCTTTCACTCAGCATATTCCCTTTGAGCTTTATCCATGTTATTGTATATATCACCATTCCATAGCTTTTTATTGCTAAGTAACATTCCATTGTAGGGGTATGCCACAATTTGTATACCCACTCACCTGTTGAGGGATATTTGGGTTGTTTCCAGTTTTTATCTATTACAAATAAAGCTGCTATGAATATTCATATGATTCTTTGCATGGACATATGATTTCAATTCTCTTGGGTTATTATCTAGTGTGACATTGGTGGGTCATTTGGTAGGTTTAACATTTTAAGAAAGTGCTAAACTATTTTTCAAAGTGGTCATTATTTTACAGGTGGGAACACCAGCAGTGTGTGAGATTTCCAAATGTTCTACATTTTTATCAATGTTTGTTATATTCAGACTTTTTAATTTTAGATTTTCTAATGGAAGACAATACATATCTCTTCATGGTTTCAATTTGCATCTCCCTAATGACTTTTCATATGCTTATTGATATTCAGATATCTTCTTTGGAAATAGTCTCTTTTTTGGTGACAATCATTTGATATATTATTATTGCAGTTTAACAGTTCTATAAATATTCGGGATACAAGTCATTTATTATATATGTGAGTTGCAAATATTTTCTCCTAGTCTGTGGCTTATCTTCTCATTCTCTTATCTGTGCCATTCAAAGAAGAGAAGTTCTAAAGTCTGATGAAGTCTAGTTTATCTTTTTTTTTCATACTTCAAGGTTTAGGTTTTGTATTTAATAATTTGTTTTCTAACCTAGCATCAGAAAAAATTTCTCCTAAAATTTTTAAGCAAGTTTTAAAAATTTAAATTCCCATTTTAAATTTATGATTCATTGTAAGTTATTTTTTTATGTAATGCACAGTGATAGGGATTCAATCATGTCACCTACAAAAAGCATATTCAGGTCCCAAACCCTGCTGGTCCTCTGGATGTGAATCCATTTGTAAGTAGGACCTTTTAGGATGCATTAGACAATGGTGTGCCCAAAATGAATGAGGTTTTACTTAATGGCTAGGGTGGTTCAAGACTTTATAAGCAAAGGAAATTGGATCCAAAAGGAGAAAACCACAGGGAACAGCCAGAAGCTGTAAGTCAATGGAACCCAAAAGATGCTGCCATGTGCATTGCCATGTAATGGAATAACCAAGGAACCCCAATGATTGCCTGCCAGCCAGAAGATACTGTTCCCAGAGCCTTCTAGCCTCTGAAACCATGAGCCAGTAAAATCATGTTGTTAAGCCATTGCATTGAGTTCTTTTTTTTTTTTTTTGCATATGGGTATAAAATTGCAACAGCACCATTTTTTTAAAAAGAGCATTCTTAACTGAATTGGCATTGCACTTACCTTTTTTTTTTTTACATTTGCACATGAAGGTTTGGGTCTATTTCTAGAATTTTGTTCTACTCCATTTATCTATTTGTCTATCTCCATGCCAATAAATATTATAATGTATTGATTAGTTTATAATTAGTCTTGAAATCAGATAGTGTTATTCCTCCAGATCTGTTCTATTATAATACTGTTTTTGTTCATTGTATATATCTTGGTGTTTCATATGCATTTTAGAAACAGAATATCAAATTTCTACAAAACAGCCACCTGATTTTTTAATTGAAATTGTGTTGAATCTATATGTCAATTTGGGGAGAAGAGATAAAGTGCTATGATTAATGAACAAAGTATATATTGCAATTTATTTATATCATCTTTTAAAATATCATTTAGCAATACCTCATGGGATTTAGTCTGGTAAATATTTTATCAAATGTGTCTTTATGTATTTCATAAATTGTTGGCATTATAAATGGTATTTTTTAATATTTCAGTTTCTAATTACTCATTTCTATCATACAGAAATACATTTGACATTTTGATATTGATCTTCTGTCCTCAAATTTTGCTAAACTCCTATATTAATTATAGATTTTTAAATATATTTTGTAGGAATTTCTACACAGATAATCATGACATCTGCAAATAAAGAGATTTATTCTAACTTTCTTGTCTGGATGCCTTTTATTTCTTTTCCTTTCCCTGTTGCAATGGCTAGAAATTTCAGTAAACTTTTTAATTGATGTGGGAAGAGTAGATATCTGTGAGTTATCCTAATCTTAGGGGGGGAGATATTCAGTTTTTACTATTATATAAAAAAAATAGGTGAAGGTGTTTTTGAAGATTCCCATAACACTAAGATATCATTGTTAGGAATGATTTTAGGTTTTTTAAATTTTTGTTTTGTTTTGTTTCTGCATCTTTTGAAGAGATTATAAAGTACTTATTTTTAGTCTGGTAAATATATTGTGTGCATTTGGGATAACCCACACTTAATCAAAATGTATTATCCTTTATTTATACTTATTTTATTTATATATTTCTACATATTAGGATTCAATATACTAAAATATTGTTGAGAATGTTCTCATCTATGTTCATGAAGATAGTCAGTATTCTTATCTGTATAGGCATACTTCAGAAATATTGTGGTGTTGGATCAAACTACCACAATAAAGCAAATATCACAATAAAGAGAATCATACGAATTTTTTGGTTTCCCAGTGCATATAAAAGTTATATTTACACTATAATGCAGTCTATTGCAATAGCATTATGTCTAAAGACAATGCAAATACCTTTATTAAAAACACTTTTTTTTGCTAAAAGAGTGCTAATCATTTTCTAAGCCTTCAGTGAGTCATCTTTTTGTTGGTGGAGGTTCTTGCCTGGATGTTGATGGCTGTTGACTGATTGGGGTGTTGGTACTGAAAGCTGAGATGGCTGTAGAAATTTCTTAAAATAAGACAATAATAAAATTTACCACATCAATCGACTCTTCCTTTCATGAATAATTTCTCTGTTTGATAGCATTTTACCCACAGTAGAATTTCTTTCAAAACTGGAGTCACTCCTCTCACAAAGCTGCTGCTTTATCAACTAAGATGATATAATATTCTAAATCCTTTGTTGTCATTTCAACAATGTTCACAGTGTTTTCACCAGGAGTAGATTCCATCCCAAGACAGTACTTTCTTTGCTCATCTATAAGAAGCAACTCCTCATTTATTCAAATTTTATCATTAGATCACAGCAATTCAGTCACATGTTCAGGCTTTACTTCTAATTATATTTCTCTTGCTATTTCTACCACATATGCAGTTAATTCTTCCACTTATGTCTTGAATCCCTCAAAGTCATCCATGAAAGTTGGAATTAACTTCTTCCAAATTCCTCTTCATGTTGATATTTTGACCTCTTCCCATGAAGCATGAATGTTCTTAATGGCATCTAGAATAGTGAATCCTTTCCAAAAAGTTTTTTATTTACTCTTCCCAGATTCATCAGAGAACTATCTATAGTAGCTATAGCCTTATGAAAACTATTTCTTATATAATGAAACTTGAAATTTGAGTTGATCCATGGGCTGCAAAATGGATGATGCGTTAGCAGGCATGAAAACAATATTCATTTCATTGTACATCTCCAAAAGTGCTCTTGGGTGACCAAGGCAAAAATATTTTAAAGGAATCTTTTATTCTGAGCAGATGGTCTCAACTGTGGGCTTCAAATATTCAGTAAACCATGTTGTAAACAGATGTGCTGTCCTCCAGGCTTTGTTGTTTCATTTGTAGAGCAGAGGCAGAGAAGATTTAACATAATTCTTAAGGGCCCTTGGCTTTCAGAATGCTAAATGAACATTGGCTTCTAATTCATGTCAATAGCTGCATTGACCTTTAACAAGATAGTCAGTATGTCTTTTTTTTTTAGTATTTTAAAATATGCTTAGATTACATAAATGTTACACAAAAATTATGGGGATTCCCATGATCCCCACCTCCCAAACCTCCCACAACCTTCCACATAAACATCTTTCATTAGTGTGGCACATCACCTGCAATGGATATACACTTCCTGGGGCTTTGCCACTAAGCATGGACCATAGTTCACATTGTACACCACACTCTCTCCCACACAGTTCTGCATATTATCTGCTGATGTTAAATAGCCTATATCTGTCATTGTAATGTCACTCAGGATAATTTCCAAGTCCCGAATAAGCCCCTGTATTACAACTGCTTTTCCCTCTCCTTGCCTCAAAAGTGTCCAGTGGCCACTGGCTCCATATCAGTGTTGTAATTTCTTCCATTGCTTGAACCACAATATGTCTTCAACAGAATACCGGTAAGTCCATTCTAGTCCATAGCACTTCCCCCAATCTTGAGGAGTCTGGGATGGTGATGTCCACTCCATCTCCAAGTGAGAGGGAGCTTATATCACATGGATAAGATGGATGGGATTATCCTGCCTGCAGCTGTAGACTCTCTCTATTCTCTGGGATGGCTGTTGCACATCATCATCTCCACGCCAGGTGTCTTGGTGAGTCCATTGAGCTGTTGAGTAAGAGTTGCAGATCCACTGAGATTCCAGGCACACCTGGCACATGGAAAGGCCAAAGTCTCCAGTCTCTGGAAGTACACCTACAAACTCCAGCACCACATATAGGTTTGAATAGAAGGGACTTATGGACCATGTGCAGGGGGGTACTTATTTGAGTCCAACTCTGTCACTCTCAGGAGCACAGATTCCAAAATATAGCCTACTGAATAGGCATCAATCTCTTCTGCTATTCCCCCTTATATAGGACCTGAGTGTCTCCAGAGCCCTCAGGAGACCCTCTGTTTGGGGTGATATCCACTTTGGTGTTCTATGGGATCCTACTGAGGTGTGCATAAGCGTTATCTCTAGGATGACCTCCTTACCCTCTTTGAAGACTCTTAGCCATATGAACTCATTTGTCTATACCTTTTCCCCCTTTTATTCAAGGTCTTTTTCCAGTCA
This sequence comes from Tolypeutes matacus, assembly GCA_026826555.1. Taxonomy (NCBI): domain Eukaryota; kingdom Metazoa; phylum Chordata; class Mammalia; order Cingulata; family Chlamyphoridae; genus Tolypeutes; species Tolypeutes matacus. Next base: position 6,678 of record JAKSZT010037977.1, read on the forward strand.
TATTGCCTGTTGGCACTTGGTAGTAATCGCTCATTGCCAGGGAGGCTTATCCCTGGGAGTCATGTCCCATGCTGGGGGAAAGTAATGCGTTCATATGCTGGGTTTGGCTTAGAGAGAGGCCACATTTGAGCAACAAGGAGGTTTTTCAGGTGGCAACCCTTAGGCACCTCATAACAATAGGCTAAGTTTCGATTTCAAGAGCAAAGTCTGCCTTAAGCAGGCTAAGAAAGTAACACTGTACTTTTGTTCACTTTGACTTCAGTAGGCTGAGTCCCAGAAAGACTATGTGCTCATGGAAAAGGTATGGGAACTATTTCTATATGCCACATGAAAAGATTCAGGATTTCTCCAGGATAAGGCCTGTGAAAGCATGTCCCTAAAAGAACATTCCTTTAGGGAGAACATTGTAAGAAGGTGGAAAGGACAAGTTCTTGCCAGAAAACTGCCTAGAAGACAAGGCTGAAATGAGCAGCCCTGAGTTCTCCAGTCCAAAGAGTAAACAAGAGATGCCAACCAACTGGGACACTGTGGAGATGAGTTCTCTCAGCCAATGTTCAATATAAATGGAGGCAAGTCAGATGGAGGCAGGATTAAGAGTCATATGTGGTTGTGGAGGGGAAGAGTGGGTGGTGGAGCATTTCAGGGGAGTGATTCTGTTGCATTCATGGGGTGGCTGAGTTGGGGGTCAGAGTGATATCCTGAGAGCATGGGGTCAAGTGAGGACATGCTTCTCTTTACTCTGCCTTGACCCTGAAAGAAAGAGGGTCTGGACCCAGTTCTCATACTCCTTTCTTAGGCAAACTGCAGCCCCAATGTATCCATATATAATATGACTTTCTACCTTGAAATCATGGGGTCTGTGTTCTTTTCTTGTTATTCTTTTCTTTTAAAAAGGATAAAATCCTTTTCTATCATTCCTTCTTTGAAAATCTCAAATAAAGGTGTGTGTGTGTGTGTGCATGTGTGTGTGGATGATCCTTTATTGATAGTCCTGGAAGTAGTCCTGTGCTATGGAGAGTGTAGTCTCTGACCTTGAGGTGTGTGTGCTCTCTTAGGTAGGATTCTGCTCCCTGAGGTCAGACCTCAGTGTTTAGCACCTGATCAGAGGCTTTCAGAGACTCAGTCCTGCTCTCCAGTTCAATCCTAAAATGAGGGCTTCACTCCTCTCCAGGCTAGGAATTCAGATTCCCTCATTTATTGTGTGATAAGGCTCCAGGATGTGTTAAGTTCATTGAGGGTGGTGGGCCACACTTGTGGGAGATGTTTGCGTGGGATGTGGTGGGAGGTGTGAGAGGTGGGCAACATGGGAATGCCAGTGGGTTCCGTGTAATAATTTGGGTAATCTAAGCACCTCTTAAAATATATGTATATATATATATAAATAACATTTTTGTAAACAAATACACATATATGCATATATATTTATATATCATTTTGCAAATGTTTGTATGTATTCTGAGAATTTTTATTTTTACCCACAATAAAAATAAATTAAAAAAAAAAAAATGAGGGCTTCACCAACAGTTACCAGATTTGGGAAGGAGAATGATGAATAGCGTTTGCTTGACTCTGTCCCCCAATCATTTCCTACACTTTCTTAATAAAGTGAGACACATTGCTTGAAATTTACCCTTGAGTTAGTTCTCTGGCACCCCCAAGAGATTAGTCTGTGAGTGTAGATCTAAGCCATCTGTCATCTCACTCTTTTACCCTAAAGAAATGTTTCTCATCTTTCCTGACAGGGCCCATCTCAGGAGTCTGTGTAAACATGACTGATTTAGTGAAGTGGGAGGAACAGGAAAAGTAAAAGTCCATCTATGCTGGGGGATGGATCTGGGATTCCCTTACTGACCCGGCCCGCGGATCAATCGAACCGAAACCTGAAAGAGGGAGTGGGAATGATGGAGACAAGAGACACAAAGAATGGAGACAAGACAGGGCTCTGATCAAGTCTCGTTTATTGAGGTTAACTTGTGGGTATATATGATGAATGAGGAAGCCTCCTGATTGGACGCTCCTGCTACGTGGAGTTCCCTGATTGGGCACTCCTGCCGCTTTGTTCCCGGGCCTGAGGGTGATCAGCCCTGCTGCAGCCCGGGGGGTGACACTGGCTAGTTATGGGCCGTCCGGTGCGCACTCCGGGAACGGCGAGGGTGAGGAGAGGTTTTTAGGGAGCGGCGTCGGGTTGGGGGCTCCCTGGTCTCCACGGCTCAGGTGTGGGGGGTATCTGGTAAGGACCGCGCGTGAAAGAAAGACTCGAGACCTCTGAGTGGGGGGGAAGAAGCAAAGAGAGAGAGAGAGAGCTTTATTGAGGAAGTACAGTGCATATATACTCTTCAGGCTGGGGGCAGTCCCTCAGCCGATGGTGGAGGCTTATCATTGGGCAGTAGTTAGGGTCAGGGGTTGCTAGGGAAAAGGGGCAGAATTTGGGGGCGGCAAGGGGCGAAGCAAGGTTGTATTGGTGAGAAGGAACAAGGAAGAGGGAGAGAGGGAAAAGAGGAACGGGGGAGGGGGCTGAGTTGCGCAGGCAAGGCCACAGCAAGGCCTGCGGTTTGTAGATACTGCACACTCCCACTTCTGGCAGGAAACTGCCGCCCTGGGCACTCCCACCTCTGGCGGGAAACCTCTGGCAGGAAACCTCTAGCGTGAAACCTCCCCCAGTACTGGCAGCATAAAGAAGTACAGAATGAGAAATAGGAAATAGTTGCACAAAATGATGTTAACACACAAGATGGCCGTAATAATAACAGTGCCAAGGGCAGCTTCCCACAGGTCCCCCTTCTTTATTTTATTTCAAAGAAGTGGATGACTGACAAGGTGACCGGTCTTGAGGGGACTGTGCCTGTCTTAGGTCAAGGCGAGCTATAGAAAGGCAGCATCCAAACACGCACGGTGTTTACCTTACCCGTCATTGAGAATCGAGGCAGCAAAGGCCACGTCTCTGTCTTAGGTGGTTATTTCTGCTGATGTGAAATGCCCAGTTGCCTGTCATTGGCTAGCCAGTCCAACGCACCAAGACATATTGGTGAAGTTTTTTAAGCTTCACAATCGGCCATGTCCAGTCAATGATAATGGACCTGGATGGGCTGCATTCTTATGGCATCCAGTTATTGTTTCACAAAGGCCATGATTTTGTTAAAGAGAAAAGGTCCTAGCGATAGGAGTGTTAATAAGGCAAGCATAGGTCCCAAGATGGGGAGTAGATAGAGTAGCATCCCATTAAGCCCACTCCATAAGGGGTTGTCGGCTAATTCTCTTCTTATTTTCTCCAGATCTTCTTGCAGCATTTTGATTTTGTCCTGGACAATGCCAGATTTATTGGCATAAAAGCAGCATCGTTCCTGTAAGGCTAAACATATCCCCCCGTGTTTAGCTGTTAATAAGTCTAACCCCCTCCTATTTTGTAAGACTACCTCGGCCAAGGAGTCTAATTGATCCTGGATATCTTGAATAGTACCTGACAAGGCCTCAACATCTTCAATTAGTTGTTTAGATAAGCTTTTATATTGAGTGATAGAGAATCCTAAACTGACTGATCCAGTGGCTCAGGCTCCGGTTATACCTAAGGTAGCCAGAAGTGGGATAAACTGTACGGCCCTTTTATGGTGGCCAGCTATGAATTGGCACGGGCTCCTCTCCAGGAATAATATCTATGTCCAGGAGGAGGGTGGCCAGAGTACATAACCCTGTCCAGTTAGTAGGTAAGAGGGAATAGGCGAGATTATTGCCGCAAACGAACACGGAGCTTTGGCTTGCGCAGAGAGCATCAGATATATTGACTATTGTGTTACATTGAGCGAATTGGAGCAGCCCCAAATCGATTTCATCACTATTGTTAAGCGACTGGGAGAATAGACAAACTATTCAAAAACATTGGCTGCACTGCAACAGGTGGGATAAGGGCGCAAGAATCGTTATGGGACCTGCGATTGTGATAAGGATAATAAGTATCGTTGAGGGCTGGTATAGCTGATGGCATAGGAGCTCCGGACTGTAAGCACAGCCAGCAGTCTTGAGCGACATTAGGCGCTGATTCATTGAGTAATTTAAAGGTGGCCTTGAGAATGTCAAAAGTTTGAGCATCTATATCTAGATTCTCAGTTTTAGGTAAGGCCAGGGGGTGATAGCCAATTTGAGGAAATAGGTTTTTTATTAATTCTTCCACTCTATTTTGAATGGAAATCTGTCGGACCTGGTCCTGTGGGCCTCCCCCGCCTGACACATACACAGGAGGTTTTTGGGTCCAGCAGACTGGTTTCCCTACCCGGCCTACACAGGAGGCTTGGGCAAGCTTAGGGTAAGTAGTCCCCGGGGTGGTGTCCCAATCTCCTCCAAAACTGCCAGGAAAATTCTTGGTTAAAATGGCAGTAAAATATGTTTTATTATCCAGTCCGGTACAATTCTGGAACTCACTATAACAAGTGCTGTGCGCGGTCTGTGGAAAGGTGGTACAGGGGCAACTCCCCGGTCTGCCATTTTTAGAGGGGATTGCCTTTGGATGATTTATGCATACCCAAAACTGCTCAAACCCTCCGGAATTGATTGGCGCAGCCTGTAGATAGGCAGTTGCTGTGCCGCATTGTACTGTTCGGGTATATGTCCCAGGAGTGGCTGTGTAGCCCTCACTGCACTCACAAGGTTTACCATAAAGCTTCTCTAGCAAGGTATTAGGGGAAACAGGGGGTCCCATGCCCCCCATGGGAGGTGGCCAAAAGACAGCACACCATCCAGATTTGTAAATATGGCTTTCCATGCTGCTTCATTTCCTACAAGGCAAGAAAACAATGTTTTCTCAGGGCGAGTCCTCTGCCCTGGACACATGGTTATTGTCTGTTTGTTTGACCATTCGTTCCGGCAGCCATCTGGCTGCATCCATTTCTTTAGAATAAACGCAAACTGACCCTCTACCCCATATCAGGACAGGGTCTGGTCCATGCCAAGTATTATCCAGAGGGTCTTTCCATAAGACGGTAGCAAATTTTG
>JAKSZT010037978.1:0-10328 GCA_026826555.1 Tolypeutes matacus
AATAGGATGAGATCTGAACAGTTAGTGTATTATTGGTATTATGTGTTCTTTAATATTTGGTAGAATGAACTAGTGAGAGTACCTAATGGGCTTTCTTCTTGGGAAGATTTAACACAACCAACTCATCCTTTAAAAGATGCAGGGATATAGAGATTGTTCCATGTTCTTTATGAGCTTTTATAACTCACATTATTCAGGGGATTTTTTTTTCATTCTATTTGAGTAGTTGAATTTATTTGTCTTCATAAGAAAATTATGATTTATTCTTAGTTACATTTAAAAATCTTAGTTATATAGTGAAATCAACAACTATGACTAAATAGAAACAAGTTTGTTAACTAATGTTCTAAGTATCATAGGTATTAAGACTTGGAAAAATAAAAACAAACAAAATTGAAAGAAGAATTAGATAAAACTATGATAAAATAAATAATGAAAAAAAATGGCTTCATTTACAGGCCTAAATAGACAATATTCACAAAGCAAAAGATATTTCTTGGAGGGATTAAGAAAATTTAGAAATAATTAGCATGACTAGTCACGATAACAGAGCAAAAAAGCACAAGTTATCAATAAGAATAATGGAAATCTATTAAGTTGTTGGTAATAGAGCAAAATTGCACAAAAACTTCAAAATATTATGGATCAACATCTACCACATGGGAAGCGGCTGTGGCTCAATCAGTAGGGCTCCCGTTTACCATATGGGAGGCCCCGGGTTCGGTTCCCGGGGCCTCCTGGTGAAGGCAAGCCTGCCCGCATGGCGTGGTTAGCTGACCCAGCGAGCACGAGCAGCAAGGGGGGGATATATGAATAAATAAATAAAATCTTTAAAAAAAAAAAAAAAACATCTACCACATGTACTGAACACTTTGATATAAGCATCTTATCCCTATTATTGATGTATAATATAATAATTTCACATGATCAGCACCAATGGATCATCAATTAGTAATTGTAGAGATGTAGTTATATGTGATCTGATCTTACTAATAAGTTGAATAATAAGTTGAATGCACATGTTGCCCATATATCCAGCCTACCTCATCCTAATTAAAATCAATTTTAAAAACCACAAAATCACAAATGAAGCTCAAAGAGGAAAGAAATGAATTACCCTTGGACTGGTGGGTGAGATTAAATGTTTATTTCAGAATCAGACACTCAAACACTAAGGTCAGTGCATTTTTCAATATGTATCTATTGGATGAGGTACATGGAGGAGAATCTCACTAAACTGCAAATGTGTTCTGGAGAATCTAACATTTCAAAAACTTATTTGAAATGAGCATATAGATTCTCCTTTGTAATTCTCTCAAATTGGAACCACAGATGAATTCAATTTTAGCTTGACAATTTGGTTGAATTGGAGGAAGAGTCTAAGAGAAACATATTTACATGAAGGACTAAGAAAGAGTTATGAATCATAGTTATTCCAAGAAAAGAAGGAGACATCAAGAAGGTCTTGACCTAGTAAAAAAGCTCAGCTTTGGAAGAAAATAAATACGTTTAAGAAAAATTTTTTGTGTAATCGTCGTGCTGTGACATTATTTGATATAAGTCATGTCAGGAATTTTTCATAGAATTTTTAATGTTAACTAGGTGATGATAAATAAAAGTAAAGTAACCAACACAATAGCCTTAAAATGTTTGGGGAATACAATGCTAAAAGAAATCTTAAAGTTATATTTATCAGAACGATTGGTACCACTGGCAGGCTGGGAGGAAATTCAGACATTGTACCAAGACTGTTGTGTCTTCCAAGCTTCTTCCTTACTTTGAGAAAAAAGTGAATTCAGAGAACAGCTTTGTTCCTCAACAATAAAGCTACAGCCGAGTTCATATATTCCTTCAGATAAAAAATTAATAATTTCTGTCTCACTTTCCCACCACATAGATAGGAAGCTCCAGCTGATTAGGGTATTAAATACCAATGCATTGCTAAAATCAGTTACTATTATAGAAAGAACAGATGCTGCTGATACCAGAGAAACAGTGCAGAAAATAGTTTAGAATTTGAATTTCAAAGTTAAAGAACCTGAGGACAACCTCTGATTAGTTAAACTGCTCAACTCTTCTGGGAATTGTACATAAATTCTGATATTCTAGTGAGAAGAGTGTATTATTCAGGGTTCTCTAGAGAAACAAAACTGACAGGAGATATCTGTAAATAGTATGAGATTTTATAAAATTTGTACTGCTTTAGAACAGCATAAACAACCACCTGGAGAACATTTCCCCAGCCCTGAAAGCTATTGCAAGCTAGTTGTCACAATAATTGAATCTTCAAAAGGTCATTCCACCATTCTATCAATCCAAGTGCTTCAGGATGATGGGAAACATGGAAAGACCAGTGAATTACAAGCGCATGTGCCCATTTCCAAACATCATATGCTATGAAGTGGGTTTCTGGATCTGAATCAATTACGTGTGGAATACCATGGCAAAGGGTAAGACACTATCTAAGTCCACAGATGGCAGTTTGGGAAGAAGCATTGCCTACAAGAAAGGCAGAACTATATTAGGAGTATGTCTATTGCAGTTAGAACAATTTGCTTCGCCTTCCATGATGGAAGTAGTTCAATGTAATCAACTTGCCATGAGGCAACCAGTTGTCTGGAAATTGCATGGAGAAAAACTGCTTTTAGGACTCAGTTAGCCCAAACTCCTAGGAGAAAATGTGTACCCCATTAGTGAGTCCATGGCCTGATTATGATAATTTAAGCTGGGCAATTTTGAAGACAGAATAAATTTAACCAAATACCAAAGAAGCACTGTGGAAAATAAGAAAAATAAGCAAGAGAGAGAAATTGATCATCTGATCATATTCACCAACATATTCTGATTCCTACACATCAGCCAAAAATTATAAACCATACTTGGAAACAGGAAGAGATGACCCAGCCAAAGCAACAAACCAAGTATCCTGAGGATACAGGATTTAAGAAAATTAAACAATAATAATTACACAACTCTCCTAAATCAATACAAAGGACTGATAGAAAATATGACAGAGATAAAAGATATTAAGAAGACACTGGGTGAGCATAAAGAACAATTTGAAAGCCTGCAAAGAAGGTAACAGACCTTATGGGAATGAAAGACACAATGGATGAGAATAAACCTAATTTAGAGGCACATAAAAGCAGATTTGAATTGCTATAAAGACATAATTGGTGTTTTTTAAAGACAGAATATCTGAACTGCAAAAGAGAGGAGAACAGAAAAAGAAGAGATTGGAAAAATGGATCAGGGTTTCAGGCAATTGAATGACAAAGCAAACATGCAAATATTTGTGTTCTCAGTGTCATAGAAAGAGAAGAGAATGGAAAAGGGGCAGAAAGAATATTTGAGGAAACAATGACTAAAAATTTCTCAACCTTAATATCAATATTAAAGAAGGACAATGTACTACAAACAGAATAAATCCAAATAGACCTACCCTGAGACATCTACTATTCAGAATGACAAATATCAGGGATAAAGAGAGGATTCTGGAAGCAACAAGAGAAAAGCAAAGCACTGCATATAAGGGAACCACGATAAGATTAAGTGCCAACCTCTCATCAGCAAACCATGGAGGTGAGACAAAGGTGGTAGCATGTATTTAACTACTGAAAGAGAAAAACTGCTGGCCAAGAATTATGTATCCAACAAACCATCTTGCAAAAATTAAGGAGAGTTAAAAGTCCTCACAGACAAACAAAAACTGGTAGAATATCTCACCAAAAGACAAGGATTACAAAAGATACTAGAGGAAGTGTTGAATCTTAAAAGAAAAAAAAAAACAACAACAACAAGGGTATGACACTTGGATAAGAGTGTAGAAGTGAAGATTATTAAGAAAGATAAATAAAAAGTGTAAAAGAATAGACAATATTAAGATATGGCAATAGAAAACCAGAGGACAAAATGGGTGAGTAACTAATGCCTTTACAATAATAACATTGAATTAGTGGCTTTAACTCTCCATTCAAAGACACAGACTGATAGAATCAATAAAAATATAAGCCATCTGTTTATTGTCTGCAAGAGACTCACCTCAGATGTAAGGAAACGACCAAGTTAAAAGAGAAATGTTGGATAAAGATGTTCCATGCAAATATGAAACAAAAAAGAGCTGGAGTAGTGATACTAATATTGGAAAAATAGAGTTAAAATGCAAAAGTGTTGTAAGGGATAAAGAAAGTCATTAGATATTGATAAAAGAGGTACTTCACTAAGAAGAAATAACTATACTAAATATTTATACACCTAAGCTGGTTACCCCAAGATACATGAAGCACACACTAGCATAATTGAAGGGAGAAATAGATGTCTCTACAAAAATAGTTGGAGATTTCAATACACTACTCTCAGTATGGGATAGACTTTCTGGATAGAGGATAAATAAAGAAACAGAAAACTTGAATACTATGATAAATGAACAAGACCTAACAGATATATAGAGAGTATTGCACCCCAAAATAACAGGGTATACATTATTTTCAAGTGCTCCTGGATCCTTCTCCACGATAGACCATATGTTGGGTCACAAGACAAGTCTCTGTAAATTTAAAAAGATTGAAATTATACAAAACACTTTCTGTGATCATAACAGAATGAAGCTGGAAATCAAGAATGAAAAGAAAAATGGAAAACTCATAAATTTATGAGGATTAAAAAAACACTCAATCAGTGGGTCAATGAATAAACTGCAAGAGAATTAAGGAAGTATCTTAAGACGAATGAAAATGACAACACAACATATCAAAAGCTATGGGACACAGCAAAGTGAGGGTTAAGAAGGAAATTTTTAAACCTTAAAAAAGAAGAAAGAACTAAAATTGAAGATCTAACTGCACACCCGGAGGAAGTAGAAAAACAAGAGCAAACAAATACCAAATCTAGCAGAAGGAAAGGAATAATAAAGAGCAGAACAGAAATAAATGAAAGTGAGAACAAAAAAAAAATAATATAAACAAAACAAAAAGTTGATTCTTTGAGAAAATCAAGAAACTGACAAACCCTTAGCTAGACTGATGAAGAAAGAGAGAAGACACAAATAAACAAAATCAGAATTGAGAGGGTGGACATTACCTCTGACCCCCCAGAAATCATAAGAAGACATGTATGCCAAAAAAGTAGACAAAGTAGATGAAATGGACAAATGCCTAGAAACACACAAACCACCTAAAATGAACCAAGAAGAATAGAAGACCCCAACAAACTAAACACAAGTAAAAAGACTGAAGCAGTCATCTAAAGTCTTCCAAAAATGAAAATACCAGATGAAAAAAATCACTCCAAAAGATAAGAATGGAAGGAAGCTTTCCAAATATGAAAATCTACAGCTAACTGTATGCTAAAGGTGAAAGACTGAAAGCTTTCCCACTGAGATCAGGAACAAGACAAGAATGCCCGTATCATGACTGTTATTCAATATTGTGCTAGAAGTTCTAACTAGAACAATTAGGCTAGATAAGGAAATAAGAGGCACCCAAATAGAAAAGGAAGAAGTAAACCTTGCACTATTCACTGATGATATGACCCTATATTGAGAAAATCCTGAAAAACCCACAACAAAGCTATTAGAATTAATTGATAGCTTCATCAAAGTGATGGGATACAAGATTAATACACAAAACAGTATCATTTCTATGCGCACTGATTGGCAATCTGAAGAGGAAATAAGAAAATATTTCCATTTATAATAGTGACTAAAACAAAAAAATATTTTGGAATAAACTTAACCAAGGACATAAAAGACCTGTATTCAGAAAACTACAAAACATTGCTAATGAAATCTAAGAAGATTTAAATAAATGGAAGTACATTCCATGTTCATGGATTGGAAGATTAAATAATGTTAAGATGTCAATTCTACCCAAACTGATTTACAGATTCAGCACAATCCCAACAAAAATCAAAGTAGCCTTTTTGCTGAAATGTACAAAATAATCATCAAATTTATTTGGAAGGGTAATGGGCCTCATATAGACAAAAACGTGTTAAAAAGAAGAATGAGGTTGGAGGACTTGCACTTCCTGTCTTTAAATCATGTTACTTAGCAACTGTGGAAAAACAGCATGGTACTGGCATAAACACAGACAGATTGACCAATGTAAGTGAATCAAGCACTCAGAAATAAACCGTAATATTTACAGTCAAATGATTTTTGACAAGGCTGTCCAATCCTCCCTGCTGGGCCAGAAGAGTCTATTCAACAAACGGGGCTGGGAAAACTGGGTATTCATATTCAAAAGAAAGAGGACCTGTATCTCACAATTTATACAAAAATTAACTCAAAATGGATCAAGGACTAAATATAAAAGCGACAACCATAAAACTACTAGAAGAAAATATCTTCAAGATCTTGTGGTAGGCTGTAGCTTCTTAAAACTTACACTGAAAGCATGAGCAACAAAAGAAAAAAAATAGATAAATGGGACCTCTTCAAAATTAAACATTTTTGCACCTCAAATGATTTTGTCAAATGGGTGAAAAGGCAGCTGACTCAACAGAAGAAAACATTTGGCAATCACATATCCCACAAGGGTTATTATCCATGATATATAAGAAGATCACACAACTCAACAATATAAAGACAAACTACCTGCCTAAAAAATGGTAAAAACTCAATAAGACAGTTGTTCAAGGAAGAAGTACCAACGGTTAAGAAAAGCATGAAAATTGTTCAACAATACTAGTGAATAGGGCTATGCAAATCAAAACTACAATGAGATATTTCACAACTATTAGACTGGCCACTATTGAAAAATCATAAAACTGTAAATTCTGGAGAGCATGTTGAAAGGTAAGAGTGCTTATTCACTCGTGCTGGAAATGTAGAATGGCATAGCCTCTGTGGAGGACTGTTTGGCTGTTTCTAAGGAAGTTGAATATAGACTTGCCATGTGATCTGGCAATACAATTACTAGGTATATACACAGAATCATGAGATCAGTGACATGAATAGATACCTGCACACTAAACTTCATAGCGGCTTTATTCATGATTGCCAAAAGTTGGAAACAATCCAAGTGTCCATCAACTAATTCAGATATAAACAAATTGTGGGATATACATACCACAGAATATTATGCAGTGTTAAGAAGAAATGAAGTCATGAAGCATATGACAACATGGATGAACCTGGAAGACATTATGTTGAGTGAAGGAAGCCAGATACAAGGACAAATACTGTATGATTGTGTTATTATGAACTAAATATGTTGTGTAACCTCATGGAATTAATAACTAGAATATAGGTCATCATAAAATAGAATGAGGCTAGAGAATGGAAAGCTGAGGATTTAATCTGTGCAGAATTTGTGAAAAAGTTTTTGTAAATATTTGGAAATGAATAGAAATGGTTAAAGCACATCAAAGTGTTTGTAACTAGCAGAGCTATTCTATGGGTATGACAGTGGTTGAAAGGGAAAGTCTATGATTACATATATTACTAGAAGTAAAGCAAAAAAAATGTAACATGGGACTGTATAATATAGTGAAATCTCATGTAAAACATGAATATGGGTGATATTGCATCTATAAGACTGTTTTTACAATATAAAATACAAATATAATACAGAGAAGGAAACAGGGTGGCATGTGTGTACTGCAGGGGAGGCTTAGAGAGATTGAGAAGTGATGAGGTTTTCTTTGTTTATTATTATTATTATTATTGGAATAATGAAAATACTCTAAAAATGAAGAAAGTGAAGAATACACAACTATGTAATAATACTAAATGCCATTTTTTTGTACACTTTGGATGGATTTATGTTTTATTAATATGAATCAATTACATTGATTTGTTTAAAAAAAGAAATAATTCCTTTCACAATAGCAACTAAAAGAATCAAATATCAAGGAATAAATCTAACCAAGGATCTAAAAAATATATATTACAGATCAATAACTGCATACCAGGTACCAGGGCATGTGTTGATTTGCTCAAGCAATGATACCACATCTGGAGCAGCAACTGCATAAACTTGGTTAAGTTTATGATAATCTACTGGAATCCTCCAAGATCCATCTGTTTTCTGCACAGTCTAACTAGAAGAGTTGATTGTGGATATGGTGGGAACCACCACCCTTGCATCCTTCAAATCCTTGAAGGTGGCACTGATCTCTAGAGTCCCTCCAGCAATCTGGTATCCACTTTGATTTACTATTTTGCTAGGTAAGGGCAGTTCTGTTGGCATGCACTTAGCCTTTCCTACCACTCCCCAAGTCAGGGATCCAAAGTAAGAATTCTGTCAGTTACTAAGTATGTCTATTCCAATTATACTTTCTGAAACTGGTGAAATAACTATAGAATGTGTCTGGGGAACCACTGCTACCACTGTGAGACAGACCTGAGCCAAAACTCCATCAATTGCCTGACTTCCATTAGCCCATATTCTGACTGATGGATAGTGATCTTTTGGTCTCCTGGAATTAATGTCACTTCTGAGCCAGAGATTATATTTAATAATCCCTCAAATATCTGATCATTTCCCTTTTCCCAATGCAACAGCTACCCTGGTAAAAGGCTGTAGGTCTCTTTTGCGAAAGCTAGGAGGAGAACTGGTTTATCTGGCAGTCTCAGCAGAATTTAGGGCTTCAATGTTCCCACAAATATCCCCAGGGATCCACTCATTTCCAGTTAACATCCTCACTTTAACAATAGGCACCCTGTAAGGTTGAGATTTTAGGTTACTTTAGTAGTAACTCTGCTACTCTTATAATGAAACTGTGAGTCTGTTTCTCAAAGATCTCAAGTCTGCCACTGCATAAAACAAGATTTTGTTTCAGAACACACATAGAAACTTTCACATCATTCATATGATGCTTAAGAAGTAAATTATAAGCTTCAGCTCATCTCTTTCTTTTTTTACAGTAATTCATTGCATGGACTCTGTTTGACTTCTTGATTATTGGAAAGGGAGTCATTAGTGCCCTCGAATCTAATCAGAATAAAGATCTGATTGCATAAATCCCAAACCAATTCAGAATTCCCATTTTTCAGATTCTGTTTCTCAAAAACCACTCCCAGTACCAAGCTCTATTAGTCAGTTTTCTTTAGGGAAACAGAACCAACAGGATCTATCTGTAAATGTTATGAGCTTTTATAAAATTGTTTCACATGACTATGGGGGTACAAAAATCCAAATTCTGCCAGCCTGGTTGCAAACCAGGAGTTCTGATGAAGGTCCTTGATGGGTTTCCAGGAGATGTTGGCTGTCTGAAATAGAGATTGAAATTCCTCCTCTGAATGCTGCAATCACGTCCCCTTTTAAGAATTTCAACTGTTTAGATGAGATGTCACTCATTGCTGATGGCAATCTCCTTAGTTGATTGTAGATGTAACCAGCCATCTATGTAATAGACTCATTGTTGATTAAATCCATGAAATGCCCTTTTATTACCATTAGCCCACTGCTTGCTTGACCAAGCAACTGGGCAGCATTACCTGGCCAAGCTGACATATTAAAGTAACCGTCAGGAAGAGTAACTGCACAACAAAACACAGAACACTAATTATTTGCCATGCCAAGTATGGATCTATGAACTTAATGTGTTTTATGTGCAAGATAACACAGCTAGACTACCATAAAAAGTTCTGTCTGATTGGAGAACTTAAGCTCTGGGTTTCTATAATATACCCTATATATCTAGTACCCTATGTGTGAGAACATATTCTAATCTCTCAGACAATAATATATAAGCTGGACTGGATTATGAGCCTGGCATAAGGACTCTGCATACTCATCTGATACATTCCAAATTCCTTGAATAAAGAGGGTTAGTAAAACAGACATTATCTCACTTTTCCTTAAGGTGGAGCCAACTCAGTTGCTGGCTCATTTTAAAATACAATATCAGAACACAAATAAAATAAAACTCTTTGTAACATTTTGAAATGATAAAGTTAGTCCATGAGACATTCAATAAAATCAAATTGTCCAGAAAATGTTGATGGCTTAAACTGTGATGAAGAAAGGATTATTGAAATTAAAATGACTTTGAATTATAAAGGACATATAACTTTGAGAGAATATTAGAATAGTGTACAAGTGTCTAAGTATTATATCTCAACAGAAGCTGATATAAGTTTGAAGGGAGATATAGGTATGAAGTAAAGAGTGTATGATGTGACCAAGGCAGTAATTTGTATAGAACTGTGTCATACACAGCATAATTTGGACTCTAATCTTTCCATTAGTCTCCACCAAAAACTTCTAATCTTCTTCAAGTTTGGTGATTTCTCACTACCTTGGGATTAAATTATATGCCTCTGTAATATGTGTCTTTATATACTGGATTAAGGTATTCATTTAATACAATTTAGTATGGTT